>JAIGNY010001965.1:1640000-1645000 GCA_020152595.1 Chiridota heheva
TCTTCGTTTCATTGGAGGTAAAATATCTTTTGAAGCAAAAAGATGAAACAGATCGGTTTTGACTGTATTCGAACTGCATATCACTCTTAATTAATTTATTTCTGCTAAGATGTCTGTTATCATATTTTCATGCACGTATGTAGTTTTTCTTCCACTCTTTTGAAAATGTGTGTTTATAGTTTGCGTATTGTTTATAAAAGGTACCTAATCCACTGTCTTCGAGTGCCCCCTCAACTTTGATCATTATTATCTTATCGCAATATATAGTGTATATGGCGTTAATGTATTGTACTCACTTTTGTGTGTGGGTTGGTGTGCACATGTATTTGGTGGAAACCGTGGACTTTAGTCTTGATACCCACCTTCAGTGGACACACCAACAACCGTGGACGTCTTGAAATCTGAATATTAATTGCTGTATCATGATCTATCGAAATGTTAGTAACGTTCTAAGCATTTCTCCACGATTGCCCGCTTTGAACCAAATTACAAAAATACACAAATATGTTTAGTTTTTGTTATTCTACACACTGACACACTTTTGGTGATGGCTGGCAGGAACAGTGTGAAATGTCCACGTTATATTTCAAAATGACATATATCCATGACTTAATAGAAATATTCAGAAACTAAAATTAAGTATGTATGTCAATTTAAAATTCGGGTTCAGTAATTGTGAAAAATTAATTGTTTCTTGATGAAGACCATGCTCTGTCAAGTGTTCTCTTGTATATTGGTCCGCTGATGTATATATACAATACAATTTGTTTAAAATATTGTGCTCACAGAAGTCCACGTTTTCATAGTTTTGAAAAGTCTGTCCACGATTTCCACCAAATACACGTATGGGGTGTGTGTGTATGAGGATGAGTGTACACAATGTTGTGTCGCGCTACATGAGAAAATCGCACAAGCTATCAAGTTGAATCTTGGTGGGAAGATGAAAGGTGATGTAAGCTTATGTCCCACACAAAAAGGGGTGGTGTTCCTTAAAAGTAAAAAGTCACAGGTCAAAAAAGTGATATGAAAATAATACATTTTGTGTCGCGATTCCTGGAAAAATTGTAAGTGATATTGAGTTGATAGTTGGTGTGTTGGTAGGAGTAACGGAGGGTTGTGTCCGCCACATAATGGGATATGTTCCTATTAGGTGAAAGATCAGAGGTCAAATAATTTAATCAAAACACATATTTTGTGTCGCGCTTCCTGGGAAAACCGTAAGAGATATTCGGTTGCTGGAAGGTGACGTAGGGTTGTGTCCCGTCAAAATTCAGAGGTCAAATAATTAATTAAAAATGGTAATTTTTGTCAGTAGCGTGCCGTAAGTGAAATTGGGTTGACGAGGGGTGATGCAAAGTCGTGTTCTACTCAAGATATGAAATGTCATTAAACAGTCAAAGGTCAGAGGTCACGTAATTCATTTGAAATGATATATTATATGTCATGTTTCTTGGAAAAACAGTTTATCATTTTACATTATATGCGGGAGAGGCGATAAGGTCAGCAACTCCATGGATAGCCATTTGTTTCTGTTTGCTTTAACGTATATGTATGTTTTATTGGTTAAACTAACGTTCGTATTCATTTCGAGTTCTAATAGTATACCCTCTGCGTACGTGGTGATTCATCCCTTCAAAATGTAAAATTTCAGTCAAACTTTTGTTCGATTCTCGAACTTCAACAGATTTCAGGTATCCTACACTTTTGCCACGTGTGATATAGCCTGAAAGCCGTAACCTGATTTCTCAAATGGAATGATTAAACGAAAACATTATGAAATTTGGTCATATTCTGCGGGAAAATATAAACAATATACGCTCTAGTACGGAATACAAACACTGTAGCGCATCACTGAATGATGTTAAGCATGTGAATGAATATACCAATGACGTCACAGGCCTTGCAGCCCGCAACCAGGATTTTCAAGGACTTTTTTTCATTTTATTATTCGTGGTCTTTCATATTACCATGCTTATACCTTTGTAAAGATGCTTCTATATGTAAATGTATAAAGTAAAATGTGACGTCACGGTGACAAATGAAATAGAATGAAAGTTATAGTTTTGTAAATCGATTAATCCAAATATTTTCATTGGTCTGTTGGTAAAGGCAGTTATTCTCGTGTCATGATCACTTTAAGTTGTTAGAGGCAAACGATATTTAAATCCTTATGTTCCACAAATAAAACTTAAAGAACAACGAATCATAAATTAGTGTAATCTGAGGATTTACTAACATTTTGCGAGTGTTGTAATCGAAATCGTGCACCATCTCGGAATTCCATGTATCTGACACACACATAGTTACATAGCCAATGCAGGTGCAAGACGCGGGGCATTTGCTATCTTCCTCGCATTAAAGAAATAGAAGAAACGACAAAGGTAAAAAACCAAAACACATCCTCTTAGAACTAAATCTTTAGGAAGAACCTCAGAGTAGGACTGGGAAGTTTTTTGGGCCGTACCATCGAATGACTGAAGAGGGCTCAGGGGTGCTAAAGTATCAGAATTATGAAAATATGCTCATTCGGGTAGGGGCAGTTGGAGGCTCGGGACATGGTGTCCTTGTGTTATTGGCACAATGGCACAAGATATTTGCGAAAACGTATGCAGTAATACCTGTAGAGTTAAAAAGATAAAACACTCGTAGCAGGAGAAATACTCATTTTAAGCATTTTAAGGAACAATACCCACAATGCACCATGCATCGTATATACTTTTACCATAAAGACGAACATTTTACACACACCGCAAATCGTTAGAAACACATTACTAAAGACACATTTAGTGTACCAATGTTGAAGTATTTGCAACAATTGTTTATTATTATCTCATCACCAACATAAACATACATGTGGAGATAAGATATTGTAGTCACTTTGCTGTATAGGCAAATAACTGCCAACACCTCCTACACTACATGGCTACCCCCTTGATATTAGGGAGCTGGGGGTCTCGTATGATGACCTCAAATTAGGGGTTAGGGGTCATATGCTTTTGGAACGGGACAAAATTTGGTGATTTTTTTGTGCCTGTCTTATGCAACATTTAATTTTGAGTCGCTTATAACTTAAAAACTGTAAAAAAAAACATGAACCAAAATTGGTGGTAGGGTATCCCTGGCCCGGAACTTTTGTCTCCAAGGTTTTGGGGTACAAAGGTCAAATTCCAAAGGTCACAGGTCAAATGGGACAATTTTTGGTGACGGCTGTATCTTTTGAAGGAATTACTTGGTATCTTTACAAATTGCATAGGTGGGTAGGGTTTAACATTCTACAAAATAAAAAAATAATTGGAGGTCAAATGTCATGCGTCAAAGGTCGAATAACTGCTTTTTATTCAAAATTTTGCAGCATTTTAAACTAAAAAAGTACAAGACCTATACCAACCTTATGTTGTACCATGATACCTTGGTACATGAATTTGTGTCCCATAAACTGTGGGGTCAAAGGTCACAGAGCTATTTAGCACTTAAAAAAATTTCCCCCCAAAAGTATGGAATGGTACATGTGACGTGAGCATGAATGGTGTCATACAGTAGGGTACGATAAATGTGAAAAATTTCATATGTTGTATTAGTGATTAGGGTTAAGGGTCAGAGGTTAAATATGTACACATTGCAAAAGAGAGTGCTCTAAATTCCCAAAATGGGCTCTCTGATTTGTCTTAACATTTAGATGCAAAATAACTACTTCAGAATCATCAAAGGCTGGCTGTCAAGAAGGAATCTAAAACACTCTATATATAATTTAAAAAAATAGCCCAGAGTTTTGAACTCAATATTTCAGAAATATTAAAGAGTGAATTTTGTCTACGTTAATTTCATAAAATTACAATGTTCATATCTTTCACGTCACATCCGGTTGTGGATCGTTTATAATTAAGTACGTACTGTACGCATTGTGCGTGTATTTACAGCGTTTTAGTCACTTCCACGACGGTTATTCATTGGTTGTCGGTATTTGTGTATCACCAATCAGGAACGTTGACTTTTATCATATAATACTTTTCATGTTAACACGATATCTGACCTTTAACAAGGAGAGGTACTCCTTGCTTACGTCGAGATACTTATGAAACTTACCTTAAAGAAATTTCACTAAGAATAATCCTATAGCATCCTGTCTCGCCCTCCAACAATCCTAAACCACCATATTCTACACCCGGTCAAACCCGTCCTTACGCACCACCCAGCATCCTCAAGATGAAGACAAGACAAGTATAAGCTAATAAATGTAACCTGCCTTAAAGAGAAAGAAAACAAACTAAATACCTTTAACTTGTAAATTGAACAATGAGCTAAGAATAGTAAACATGACAATATTACAACAAACATTTAAATACACAGGATCAGTCATTGTTTGGTACGGATTTTAAAAGCTATTTTTCCAACAGTTTTTAATGACTCGAGTTTATTTTAAAGGGAATTCCATAATGTTGTTATTGGTGGGATACGTTAGATAGAGCAAAGTTGGTATGACAAGGATTACAGTTATCATAAGCAAGCTTACCGCAGAACAGCTCGTCATCACCATTAGGACATTGCTTGACCTGGTCACATACCTCTTCCAGAGGAAGACACCGCTTAGACATACGACAGCTATAAGTCCCAGTTGGGCAAGAAAATGCATCTAGGAATCAGAAATGAAAACAACCCCATTACGTAAAACTAAGGAAGCTGGAAATGTTCCATATGTAAAAGGAATCTTTTTTTTCTATTTTTCGTCTTTTTCTTTTGGTTGGAATCTACGTATTGATCTGTCCATCAGTTTATACATAAACCTGTATATCAATGTCATATTGCAACCGTCACGTCCATTATCCTCTAACCAATATCTTTACACATCCGTTTCTTTTTACAGGTTGTCAATCTATCTCTTAACATAATTGTCGTAATGATCTGTCTGTGGTACACATCAGGAATACTTATTATATGGTAATTAATCTTAATCTTAATCTTAATACCGCAGTTTTCTTCATCTTCTCCGTTGGGACAATCCT
>JAIGNY010001965.1:1650000-1652500 GCA_020152595.1 Chiridota heheva
CTCTTTAATGGTTCGAAGTATCATGTATATGAGGTTTGACAAGGAATAAACGTCTTAAAGGTAGGTACAGAAAGAGCGCTTGTTTTGTTTCAAGGGCCTTGTTCTTGTTCAGTTTAGTTACTGAAACAAGGGCGCATTCTGATCCCTCTATGGCCACCGAAGAAGGGTTACCTTTAGTTTATGATAAAAGTCACACTTTAGTAGAATCGCTTTCAAATTCCATAAACTGAGGTTCAAAGAAGGTTCCTATCTAAAGTGGTACCTGCTTGTTATATGTACTGTAGGTTACAAATTATATGTGGCGCTAACATTTATGGAATCGTAGGACAAATTTGTACGATAACTAAAAATTATATGAACGAAACCTCAAAAGAAAATGAAAATCAAAGATGGAATATCGGCATAAGGGCATTTAGTTCCAGTTTTCTGATTGAGTCAAATTTCAACCAATTAACGCGCCTGTTTCAATTATATTCCACACTTCATTAATAATAAAGCAACCCCCTCAATACAAGCATGACCAAATGGACCGTGACAGATGGATACGTCATTGACCTACAGGCAAATTGCGTTTGTGTCAAACGTAAGAGGTTCGAATCTTATTAAGCCAACAGTGTTTTTTATTAAGCCAACAGTATTTTTTCGTCGTTTATCTCTCATTTGATTTAAACCATGAAGCTATTAAATTAGTTAATTTTAGTTAATGGCTTCATGATTAAAGTAACGACAAATTTGTACAGCTCTGTTTAAGTCAGCAGTGCCATGTTACCACGCATATATAACGTACGTGCATATAATTAATCTTCATATATACAATGTATGCGCTTCTCTGAAGATCTGAACGATTGTAATACGTAAGCCCTAGTCGATTTTTGATGACGTCAATAAGTACATGCCATGAGAAGTATTCTGCATAATAACTTAAGTGGTATAGATAGCTGAGTTATTGTTCGCCAGTTATTGAAGTTTTGCACATCGCCTTTCTTACTAGGTAGTTTCACAATCAGCCGTTTGATTTAAACATCTGGTATGGTGCCAATATTTCATATCTTATGGAGGAAGTCGGTCAGTCTTTTGGCTGCTGTGTCCTTATCAGCTCTCAGCGTGAGTACCACTTACACTTCCTTCATCCTGCTAATGCACTGAGCAATTCCTCAGCTCGAGAGCAGAGGTCATCCTGACTTTATGATGATAGTTTGGTCATGTTTAGGGTTTGTCTATGCCATGTAGGGTCTTAAGCTTGTCTTACCTTCAGCCTGATGGGTGTCAATACAAATTAATAATCACTCTCAAGACCTGCTCCTCTGTACATCCTTACATTCTGCAAAGATCTCCTCCATTTATTGCTCACAAAAATAAATGTGGTATATCTGGTTAACAGTGTGCACGACCATCGGCTGATCGGGGAATTCCAGGCCAAGTATGATTTTTTTTATATGTGGAAATAGCGTTTCACCAGTAACACAGTTGTTGTTCAGGCAAAAGTCTACAAGGCGCGCTCCTTTGACATTGATGACACTACACCCATGCTTGCCCGTGCCGACTTTTGCATTCATGCCGCCTATCAACAGAATCACATCATATTGTGGTACCTTTGCAATTGCTTCTTGAAGCTGTAAGTATCCGTTGTCTTTGCCTTTTTCATCTGCCTCATTGGTTGGTGCATAACATTGAACAATGAGCAGTTTGCTGTACTTGGAGTCGAATCTTGCTGTGATCAGTCTGTCGCCGATTGGCTTGTGACTTGGCTTCCTCTTTCTGGATGATCATTTCCACTCCACTGGTATAAGTGTTACTCTCAACCGGTCCATCTACATTTGTTTATCCCAAGTACAACCAAGTTGTGCCTCCTCTTTCTCCTCCACCTGGGCTGTCTTTGACGGTTCATACATGGTTACGTACGTTCCATGTGCCTACACATAGGGTAGAGATGGGCCTCAGGAAGCTAGATATCGCTCTCCAAACTTCACCAATGGGGCTTTCATCAGGACAGGCCATGCTGCCATCTAAGTGACTTAAGTTCCCTGGAACGCCTGGATTTTTTTTTTTAAGTGTTCGTTGTCGTTTCTGTAACTGGTGATTTTTTTCTGGAATAGGGTGGTTGACCCCACGTCCAACCCTCAACCTGGAGGGCCGATTTAGTTTTCTGCTAGGGTTTTCTTCAGTTAAACAAATATTTGCCAAAAATATATTACGTCATCTGGAATGTCGGTAACAATATGCTTAGACACTAATTTGGATTGCTATGTAATAATAAGTACTATAAGTATGTATTGATATTTCGCAGCCTGAAGCGCTGCTGGTCGATGATTCAATACTTATTGAGTTCTCAAAAAGTTCATTATTTACTTTCTATTGTACCAAATTAGACATAGACAACACCATGTATGTTCCATCCCTGTCTGCCTACAGAGAGCTTAACAATTTTTTTTTTTTTTGGATGCAATATGAACGCCTTTAAACAGGTATTTAAACACATTCATTCACGAAAGCAGTGCCA
>JAIGNY010001965.1:1655000-1677500 GCA_020152595.1 Chiridota heheva
AAGATTTGCTTAGATAATTTGGTATAGGCTAAATTCAAAATGGAATAGAAGATAAGATCATAGTTTCATCCAATTCACCTATGGCTTGTACTTGCACCTCGTCTCCACAATCTCTTTCGTCACTACCGTCTTCGCAATCAAGAATGTAGTCACAGTGATAAATTGACCTGATGCATTCCCCAGAGACACACTGAAAAAACCCGTCATCACACGCTTGAGCGTCAGCTAAGAGACATGCATGGGTGATGAGGATGCAATTCTAAGCGGTTTCATGTAATTCAGTATAGAAGAATGAGACGTTGTGAAATGATACAAATATAATTGGTATATTATATCTTTATTCAGGAATGAACGTAGCTTGATTGTGTTTTGAAAAGAAGATTGTTATATGCTGAGCCTTATAGTAGTAGGTTGTTACAACAAGCAAATTGTATTGCCTACAAAGCTAACAGAAATTCAAGGCAGGCTACGATTAATCCATTTTTCGAGCCTGAGCAATGCACGTGACGCCCACGGACATTGATACCTTTATGCACAAACTACACTTATTGACAGCATGGTTGACAGTCGGACAAATTAAGTAAACAAACCTAACATCTAAAACAAAAATGACAACTTTTAAAGGAAAATAAATTGGATATTAATGATTCTTTTTGTTTTTGTAATGTTTGTTTTCGATACCCATGCTGCCAACATTTGAAGGTATACTAAAATAGCATTTCTCCACGCGCTTTGCTCTGTTAACTTGATATACCGTGCGTAAACGACGTTGGTGCAAATATTCTATTACACGTAACACGTAAGTACCAAACTACTCAATAATAGACATTTGCTAGCTCTTTAAATTCAATATTAAAAAAGTCTATACTTTGTTGTAACAGTTCCCTTTTGGACCTCGATTCAACAACTTCCGCTGCAAAAATCAAAGAAAGATGGGTTAGCATTAAGTTCCCATGGTTCAAACATCTGGGCATAATTTGGCTCAAATTAAAAAGTGTGATACATAGCGTCCACGTAATATGTGGCTATATACTATTGTGACCTATACGAGAAATAACATGAAAAATGTAAGCCTGTAATTAAGACAAAGAGGACTTAAATATTAGTCAGTTAGTTTGGTTGAATAGAAGAAGAAGAAAATAAAGATGATGATGAAGAAGAAGAAGAAGATGAAGAAGAAGAAGAAGAAGAAGAAGAAAGAAGAAGAAGAAGAAGAAGAAGAAGAAGAAGAAGAAGAAGAAGAAGAAGAAGAAGAAGAAGAAGAAGAAGAAGAAGAAGAAGAAGAAGAAGAAGAAGAAGAAGAAGAAGAAGAAGAAGAAGAAGAAGAAGAAGAAGAAGAAGAAGAAGAAGAAGAAGAAGAAGAAGAAGAAGAAGAAGAAGAAGAAGAAGAAGAAGAAGAAGAAGAAGAATGCGAAGAAGAAGAAGAAGAAGAATGCGAAGAAGAAGAAGAAGAATGCGAAGAAGAATGCGAAGAAGAAGAAGAAGAATGCGAAGAAGAAGAAGAAGAAGAATGCGAAGAAGAATGCGAAGAAGAAGAAGAAGGCGAAGAAGAAGAATGCGAAGAATGCGAAGAAGAATGCGAAGAAGAAGAAGAATGCGAAGAAGAAGAAGAAGAAGAATGCGAAGAAGAAGAAGAAGAAAGAAGAAGAAGAATGCGAAGAAGAAGAAGAAGAGAAGAAGAAGAAGAAGAAGAAGAAGAAGAAGAAGAAGAAGAAGAATGCGAAGAAGAAGAAGAAGAATGCGAAGAAGAAGAAGAAGAAGAAGAAGAAGAAGAAGAAGAAGAAGAAGAAGAAGAAGAAGAAGAAGAAGAAAGAAGAAGAAGAAGAAAGAAGAAGAAGAAGAAGAAGAAGAAAGAAGAAGAAGAAGAAGAAGAAGAAGAAGAAGAAGAAGAAGAAGAAGAAGAAGAAGAAGAAGAAGAAGAAGAAGAAGAAGAAGAAGAAGAAGAAGAAGAAGAAGAAGAAGAAGAAGAAGAAGAAGAAGAAGAAGAAGAAGAAGAAGAAGAAGAAGAAGAAGAAGAAGAAGAAGAAGAAGAAGAAGAAGAAGAAGAAGAAGAAGAAGAAGAAGAAGAAGAAGAAGAAGAAAAAGAAAAAGAAGAAGAAGGAAAAGTCACACACTGATTTCTTTTAATCCTAATGCAGAATTTTAAGACCTAAACTGTGAAATTTCAAACCCTAACGTACATTTTAAGTCAAACACTGATGTCTTTTAATCCTAACGCAGAATTTTAAGACCTAACCTGTGAATTTTCAAACCGTAACGTGCATTTTTAAGTCAAACACTGATTTCTTTTAAGCCTAAATCATATAAGAAGAAGAAGCAAACTTATACTCTCTTGAACAACTGGTCGATATTATACACAATACAGATTTAGAAATTGATGTTACGGTAATCATATTAACCTCCTAGAACAGTAAAAATTATAATTAATTAGTTGCAATAAAACTAACCCTCTAGTAATCCAGTGGGTTCCTTTTCACAGATATATTTTCTGGCAAATGGACCTGAACAAGGAACATCTGCCATGTTCTTATTTCGGCAGAGGATTGCGTAAGTATCATCCCACAAGCTTCTAGATCGTGTCCGTTCGGTTGTCCGCGTCTAAAGGTAATATATTTACTCAAGCTCAGCGACATAAATTATACAGAACAATATATTAATGGTTTTCAGATTTAATAGTTTTTATATAATAAAATCTTCTATATGAGGCACTCATAAATGTGTTTTTTTAAAGATGGAGTAATCTTCAAGTATGTGCGAAAAATTGAAAAAATGCCCCGGGGTAAGGTCAAATATTGTTGATTTAATCCTACAAACAGGTGTCAAATTGCGGGGGAAATGAGAAACAGTTGAAACATTCCAATATCTACTGTACTTTCATTCTTTGAAGGATGCTCATTACAGCTAAAGAAATATCAGCCAAAACTTCCTTGTTTGTTTGTTTGATGAGGGCTTACCGGCACCACGACAACGAGGGTCAAATTGTGCCTGAGAGATTAGATCATTCTAAAGGTAGGAAGGACAAAAACAGGAGGAGAATGAGAGAAATACAAGAACTAAAAGTCAGAAAGCTGGGATCGAGAGAGGAGGAGCATGGATGAAAAAAAGTAGAGAGAGAGGGGGTGAAAGAGGAGGACTAAAATGATTGTATAAATAAGGTTGTACTTCCTTGGATGAATCGTAAGTTTCAGTCAGGTATTTGCTAAACTTGAAAGTGGAAACTATTGAGTGTAGGGTGACATAATCTGACAGAATACACGTCACTTACGCCCAGCTTTGATGCAAAATCGGAGTTCCATCTGACCAAGTAAATGTAGGATGTGCTACCTCTTTATGTAATCCTGTAGAAATTAATGAAAAGGTGTACCGGTTGTTATTGAAAGAATCTTATTTTACTTGTGATTGAAAGTATTTATAAATGATTTGTTGTTTGCTTGTGAAAGCTGAACGACTCACATTTACAGTGAAATTGAACTCTTGAAACTACACCAAACAGAGCAGAATATACTTTTTTACCAGCGTGATGTTACCAGCGTGATGTTACCAGCGTGATGTTACCAGCGTGATGTTACCAGCGTGATGTTACCAGCGTGATGTTACCAGCGTGATGTTACCAGCGTGATGTTACCAGCGTGATGTTACCAGCGTGATGTTACCAGCGTGATGTTACCAGCGTGATGTTACCAGCGTGATGTTACCAGCGTGATGTGTTACCAGCGTGATGTTACCAGCGTGATGTTACCAGCGTGATGTTACCAGCGTGATGTTACCAGCGTGATGTTACCAGCGTGATGTTACCAGCGTGATGTTACCAGCGTGATGTTACCAGCGTGATGTTACCAGCGTGATGTTACCAGCGTGATGTTACCAGCGTGATGTTACCAGCGTGATGTTACCAGCGTGATGTTACCAGCGTGATGTTACCAGCGTGATGTTACCAGCGTGATGTTACCAGCGTGATGTTACCAGCGTGATGTTACCAGCGTGATGTTACCAGCGTGATGTTACCATCATAATAACTCATATTTGAATTCTTCATTGATTGCATATTTTTATTAAATATTTTAATTCATATGAAACAATTCACTTGAAATTGATAACAGTTAGACCGAGTATTTCTCGTTTTTATGGATTTCGGAAAAAGGATTATCTAAGAACTTGTGCTCAAAATGTATGTAAAATGTCCCACAAGTTCTAAAAGTTCACCTACACAGTAAAGACGCGCTGGATCATGGGACCATGACGGCCTCATTGCATTACACATCCTTGAATTTACGGAATACAGTTCGGTTCGTACCGCCAATCGGGGGACTCAATAAGTCCCCAATTGGGAGACTCAATGCGCACTGAGCTTACAGTGACATATGGAAGCTGCCATTTTTATTGTGCAGTTTCAGTTATGGACGCTTATCAGTCGTACCATTGAAGGTTTGTAACAAAGTTTGCTTTAATCATGTTCAATTTCGCGAAAGTAAAACAACTTCGTTACTATCACGCAGTTATTGCTAAATAATTTTCACAAATCCCCAACTTATTTCTTATAATTTCAGAAATCCTTGTTATAGTGCGACTGCCTAACAGTAACACATAATAACAATTCATCACTTTCTTTAAAATTCTCGAAAATCGCACGGTGAAATTTAAAAGCTTACGGTGAAAAAGATGATTTATGTCAATATTTCAAATCGTGAAGAAAAATTTGAACCCTTGGAGTGGTTGAGTTCCCCGCGCTCGAAATGTGTCTGATTCTTATGTTATTCCTATACAAACTTTGAATTTGGATAGATGCATTGTGGGATACTTCTGTAAAGAAATCCTGATCGGGAGAACAAAACTGTTCTCCCAATCGAGGGTACGAAGCGGACTGTCTAAAGGGATCCTTATATTAAAGGTTTCTCCCGGATTGTCATTTCAAAGGCAAAAATATAATCGGAAACAAATAGTTGATTTATTATAAGATGAAGTTTACGTTTAGTTTATAAACATACCAATATAGATCCCATCACTCAATTGATAGTTATACTGAGGATCCCAGTGCGGAAGCTGATAATGAATGAAATGCATCTCATCCTCATTATTCACTTTCAACAGCGTCGCGTTATTTTCTCTACATCTCGAGGATGCAGCTGTCCATAAGAGAGAATGTTCTTTGCTGAAATATTTGTAACACTTTTTGTCAAAGAAAACCCACTCCTCACCACAACCTTTTCCTGAAAATATGAACAGATTTTAATATCAATGTGCTTGAAAGAAAATCGAATGAGAACAATTAACTTTGTAAAGAGTCAAAAATGATTGGATGAAATTATTGAAATATTGTCACATTAAAAACACTGTACCAAGGTGAAAAATAATACATGAAAAAACAACAGTATTTTGAAAATAAAGTGAATTTACCTGTAGCTGATGATAACAGATTTTCATTTTTATTGACAGCATCACTGATAATATAGCGCAAATAGAAGCCAATCCCTGTCACATGTAAGTCCGTTTGAAGTAAGAGCTCCAAAGGCTCGGTGGAATGAATAACTTCCGGTGGAGGCATGGCATTACAGTAGACAACCCCGTTAATACTCAGAAAGCTTCGTGAACACTCAAGGTTATCGTCAGAATCAATATTAAAATCTAGCACTTGAAGCTCAATGATTTCATCACCGTCTTTCATAATGTTGTACTCTTTATACCAGTTTTTGGTAATGTTAAGTGGATAATAGTTGCTGAAAATTTCTCCGAGTTTACCACTGCAGAAGATTTTAAATTGTTGTCCATTTTCCACCCATGCTCCACACGCTGGATACTCTACGGTAAGATAAACATTACTGTGTCAATGTGTTTTCATCTTGCTGCACAAAATATGAACCGTAATCCGCTCGGGAAATTCTTTTTTACGCCGTAATACAAATATAACGTAATTACAGCTCAGGATAGCAAATATGATAATCAATTTTTTTCTCTTTGTAACATATAGCTATTTAATGTAGATAATATCATCACAGTTTCGAAAGTATCGATTACAATTTATTTCATATGATTTTTAAGCACTAAGTCTTGGATAAATAGGCATTGTTTCTGGATAAGAGTTACAGCAATCTACAAGATTAACTACTGTTTATGTTACATGTATTTTTTGGATTTACAATTCTGAGTGCTTGCGCCTTTTTGATAAAATGTTATGGATGATCTTCCTGGCTTTCAGGCGCAATACAGAAGTGCAGGAAACTGTTATTGCTTAGGCAGCTAAATTGATCAATTTGAACATTCAACGTTATAAATTTCAATATTTTTGCAGCTTTGAATTGCCATAACTTAGAAACGAAATAATGTTTTCTAACAGAAAAACAAAACTCTTCTTCTCAGAAATAAGAAATATCGCACTTCACATCGGAATTTGTTTGCTTGATGTGTTTTGCAATTTAAGACAAATCATCGGTAACAAATAAGTGCCTTGGTTTTGTTGTTCAATTTACATCAAGTCTTTGCCAACCAAATTTACTTGACAATTCATATAACTCTTCGGGTATGATGGTATACAGAACATTTACCTGTCTCGTACGCAATAAAACTAAATTTGATCTCGAAAGGAAGGGGGCCTGTAAATTGGAGAAACACAATAGGTGCATTTGTATGTATGACTGGTAGCTCCCACTCCGATCTACATGAAAGTGACACTTCCCTTTTGTTGCACGAATCGCAGTCTGATCGCCACTTGATTGGAGGTCCAATCCAAGATATCTCAATTGTGTGTATACATGAGGTACTCTGCAAAATATATAAATGCTACAATTATAAACAAGCGAAAAAAGTATTCACTTGGTTGGTTCAACGTCACTTCCGGGAGATGACGTCATTTTCTGGAGTGAAAACAAAACTTTGCGCGATACACTGGGCAAGCTAATATATGTCCACTGTGTGCGGTACGTATGGCATGTAGACAAACACAGCTGATTGTTTTGTTTTCACTCCAATGCGCGCGGTTACTATGCGGTCTGATTACCTCGGGTCACAAATACAACACAGTGAATATCATCATCTGGTCACCTAGGAGATCTATACACAATGATATATGATGTATGGATTGGTATGGATTGGTATAGAATGGTATGGATTGGTATGGAATGCATAGGTAGTGAAGTATTTAGATAACAGGGGTAACCCCAAAAGTAGACAGGATAGATGAGGTCCCTGAACCACCTAATGCATGTAGGATCAAAAATGGTAGGAATTGTAAAACATGGAGATATGATCATCATTCAGATTAGAAATGAAGACCGTTTGCTCATTATCTTGTTGGGTAGTTTAAAAACTTGATCAATCTAGCGTCCACGTAGACCTCCCGTTTGAAAAGTATTGATTGACATTTAATCCCACCAGCAACGGGCTGATCCCATCTCCAAGTATTATCTCAAATGCAAGTTCTAGTGTGGTCTATGATAGTACTTGTCTTTCATAATTAGAATGAGGTCTGGTACATTAAAACATCTGAGATAAAATAAAGTGAAATACAAAATGAAATATGTGTAATCTCGTAAAAGACTCATAACCAAGATATCTAAGTGATTTGTCAGAAGCATAAGTAAACAATTGAGTCACATATCAACAGTTTTAGTTACATTTGGGATGGAGAATTGTAAAGATGATACGCATGTCAACGACGACACATAATAACACCATACAATGTGTTTCAAAATTTGTCTGAAATGTCATTAACTACAACTTCATGACGTATATACAGCAGCATGAAATACACTAGAGCAGGAAGATGTCTCCCTGATATACTAACCACATATTCAGCATAAAATACACAAGAGCAGGAGATGTCTCCATGACATACTAACCACATATTCAGCATAAAATACACAAGAGCAGGGAGATGTCTCCCTGACATACTAACCACATATTCAGCATAAGATACACAAGAGCAGGGAGATGTTTCCCTGACATACTAACCACATATTCAGCATAAAATACACCAGAGCAGGCAGATGTCTCCCTGATATACTAACCACATATTCAGCATAAATTACACAAGAGCAGGCAGATGTCTCCCTGATATACTAACCACATATTCAGCATAAATTACACAAGAGCAGGAGATGTCCCTGACATACTAACCACATATTCAGCATAAGATACACAAGAGCAGGGAGATGTTTCCCTGATATACTAACCACATATTCAGCATAAATTACACAAGAGCAGGGAGATGTCTCCCTGACATACTAACCACATATTCAGCATAAGATACACAAGAGCAGGGAGATGTTTCCCTGACATACTAACCACATATTCAGCATAAAATACACCAGAGCAGGCAGATGTCTCCCTGATATACTAACCACATATTCAGCATAAATTACACAAGAGCAGGCAGATGTCTCCCTGATATACTAACCACATATTCAGCATAAATTACACAAGAGCAGGGAGATGTCTCCCTGACATACTAACCACATATTCAGCATAAGATACACAAGAGCAGGGAGATGTTTCCCTGATATACTAACCACATATTCAGCATAAATTACACAAGAGCAGGCAGATGTCTCCCTGATATACTAACCACATATTCAGCATAAATTACACAAGAGCAGGGAGATGTCTCCCTGACATACTAACCACATACTCAGCATAAATTACACAAGAGCAGGGAGATGTCTCCCTGACATACTAACCACATATTCAGCATAAATTACACAAGAGCAGGGAGATATCTCCCTGACATACTAACCACATATTCAGTAAACTGAATCGTAATAAAGGTGTTTGGCGCTCCAACAAGCTCCCATTACAATTCGGAGATGCAAGAAAGAACGGAAATCCTGGACTTTGTATTACCATTGTTTGACCAGAGATATCAACAAATTCGTTGCAATCTTCTCCAGAGCGAGACTTCATAATATCTATAAACAAATAAGTGAAAATCAAACATGAATCTAATCTTTAGAAACTCCAATGTTTACTGTTTTACATAATCACCCAAAGAAACTAGCGTCGGAGTTTCAGTTTGTGTTAGTCGTAAAGATTCTTTTCTGCAACTATTCAGATATTACAACATTGCGTTTTCAAACTTTTGCTTTGTAGTCCATCAAGTCGGCGAGAGCCGAAAATGTGCTTAGAAATTTACTTTTGTTGCATCTATCTACTTCCACAAGATCTACTTCCACAAGGATTGATGAATGGATATGAGGGGGAGAGCACCTTAGAATCACTTTTTGAATTTTTAGCCAGTTGGGGAGATGTTACTTTTGGAGAAAGCAATTATTTTGTGACGTCTTATTCTGTGATGTCAAACCATATGGTAGTTCTGCTACTAGAATCAAAATTTGAAGTTAATCACAAAATATTGCAGCTCTCAAGTGTTATAAAAAGATTATTCAAAAGTACTCCTCTCTTTTTCAAAGATAACAATTATTTGTTTAAGAGGTTTAGATGCTAAAGATGTCAGAGGACATGCTTTAAACGGTTTATTAAACAAAAAACATGATATTACCATAATAAATAATGTAAGCTTGCTTACAAAGAGCAACTTTTATGTGTATGTATACATGAAATATTAACCAACCTTGATTCTTAAACAATGAAATAAATCAAAAAATGAAAACACAACAATCAATGATAATTAGAAGTAATTTAAAAAACGCCTTTAAAAGAAACTGGTCCTTTTATCATTGTAAGGTTCATAACAATTTTCATTACATATACACATAAAAAGCTGATTTGCAAACAAAAGAAGTAATCCTTGGTTACTTTCTAAATGATTAATTAATTAATTAAATATGTTATTTAATTTCACTGAGGCACTACAAAGATTTGACTGTGAATGATTGTAAAGGTTTAATAGGGTGCTTGTTAAGTAGATCACCATTGGCTACTTAAGTAGCTTACCTAGTGATATAATTTTCCTTCCAACTTGCTAGTTTGGAAATAATTATAAAAAAAAAATCAAATTGCATGAGGAAAGACTGTTTTATTTTGCAATTGTATTGAGATCAGGGTTGGCATTAGGAGAGGGATTTTCCCTAACATCAATTACAAAGGGGGACTTTTCTATTGATTTAGTACATAACACTTGAATAGCATGAGTTATTTGTTGTCAAACTGATTGATAAATCCTCCTCCAATTTCAATTATTCGTGCCATCCATGATTGACATATTGTATTTACAGAATATAAAAACATTACGTAAAAACATTACTCGAAAAACGTACTCTATGACCTAATGAAATCTCAACATTTGATTTGACACAATACAATCATTATATTTTATCATACCAAAAAGAAATATTAAGATAATCGAATAATGATGGTGCGTCCCCGTTTGAGATCACAAAATCATATAATAATATTGGAATATATAACGTGCTCTAATATTACAACATCAGAAAGATAAGCGGTGTAACCTTTAGTAAAATTCAAACATCCTTCACAATCACAATAACCTGGACCAATTCCACACCAGAAATATCGAGAGCAACATGGATCTGAGTTACCGCATCTGGCTGGTTGTCCTATTGCTGATAAAGAGTTGACGCCGCATCGAAAATCATTACGAGTGAGTGCGACTGTGAAGGAAAGGATCAATGTTTCTTCAATAAAATGGTTCGTCGGCTCATAATTCATTGAAGAAGAATTGTGTACAATATATGTAAAAGCACGATATACGGTACACAGCGAAAAATATACCAATCACGGGAAAAGCCATGTAGTTAACATTCCATCAAATACTAGTGATTAACGACATGAAATTAGGTGTTTAAATATGAGCCCCAAGGAGGTAGGAATGTTAACAAACGACCCCAAGGAGGTAGGAATGTTAACAAACGACCCCAAGGAGGTAAGAATGTTAACAAACGACCCTAAGAAGGTAGGAATGTTAACAAACGACCCCAAGAAGGTAGGAATGTAAACAAACGACCCCAAGGAGGTAGATGTGTTAACAAACGACCCCAAGGAAGTAGGAATGTTAACAAACGACCCCAAGGAAGTAGGAATGTTAACAAACGACCCCAAAAAGGTAGGAATGTAAACAAACGACCCCAAGAAGGTAGGAATGTCAACAAACGACCCCAAGAAGGTAGGAATGTTAACAAACGACCTCAAGGAGGTAGGAATGTTAACAAACGACCCCAAGGAGGTAGGAATGTTAACAAACGACCCCAAGGAGGTAGTAATGTTAACAAACGACCCCAAGGAGGTAGGATTGTTAGCAAATGACCCCAAGGAGGTAGGAATGTTAACAAACGACCCCAAGAAGTTGGGAATGTTAACAAACTACCCTAAGGAGGTAGGAATGTTAACAAACGACCCCAAGGAGGTAGGAATATTAACAAACGACCCCAAGGAGGTAGGAATGTTAACAAACGACCCCAAAGAGGTAGGAAAATTAACAACGACCCCAAGGAGGTAGCAATGTTAACAAACGACCTCAATGAGGTAGGAATGTTAACAAACGACCTCAACAAGGTAGGAATGTTAACAAATGACCCCAAGGAGGTAGGAATGTTAACAAACGACCCCAAGGAGGTAGAAATGTTAACAAACGACCCCAAGGAGGTAGGAATATTAACAAACGACTCCAAGGAGGTGGGAATGTTAACAAACGACCCCAAGGAGGTAGGAATGTTAACAAACGACCTCAACAAGTGGGAATGTTAACAAACGACCCCAAGGAGGTAGGAATGTTAACAAACGACCCCAAGGAGGTAAGAATGTTAACAAACGACCCCAAGGAGGTAGGAATGTTAACAAACGACCCCAAGGAAGTAGGAATGTTAACAAACGACCCCAAAAAGGTAGGAATGTAAACAAACGACCCCAAGAAGGTAGGAATGTTAACAAATGACCCCAAGAAGGTAGGATAGTTGACAAACGACCCAAGGAGGTAAGAATGTTAACAAACGACCCCAAGGAGGTAGGAATGTTAACAAACGACCCCAAGGAAGTAGGAATGTTAACAAACGACCCCAAGGAGGTAGGAATGTTAACAAACGACCTCAAGGAGGTAGGAATGTTAACAAACGACCTCAACAAGGTAGGAATGTTAACAAACGACCCCAAGGAGGTAGGAATGTTAACAAACGACCCCAAGGAGGTAGAAATGTTAACAAACGACCCCAAGGAGGTAGGAATGTTAACAAACGACTCCAAGGAGGTAGGAATGTTAACAAACGACCCCAAGGAGGTAGGAATGTTAACAAACGACCTCAACAAGTGGGAATGTTAACAAACGACCCCAAGGAAGTAGGAATGTTAACAAACGACCCCAAAAAGGTAGGAATGTAAACAAACGACCCCAAGAAGGTAGGAATGTCAACAAACGACCCCAAGAAGGTAGGAATGTTAACAAACGACCTCAAGGGGGTAGGAATGTTAACAAACGACCCCAAGGAGGTAGGAATGTTAACAAACGATCCCAAGGAGGTAGTAATGTTAACAAACGACCCCAAGGAGGTAGGATTGTTAGCAAATAACCCCAAGGAGGTAGGAATGTTAACAAACGACCCCAAGAAGTTGGGAATGTTAACAAACTACCCTAAGGAGGTAGGAATGTTAACAAACGACCCCAAGGAGGTAGGAATATTAACAAACGACCCCAAGGAGGTAGGAATGTTAGCAAATAACCCCAAGGAGGTAGGAATGTTAACAAACGACCCCAAGAAGTTGGGAATGTTAACAAACTACCCTAAGGAGGTAGGAATGTTAACAAACGACCCCAAAGAGGTAGGAAAATTAACGACCCCAAGGAGGTAGCAATGTTAAGAAACGACCCCAAGGAGGTAGGAATGTTAACAAACGACCCTAAGAAGGTAGGAATGTAAACAAACGACCCCAAGAAGGTAGGAATGTTAACAAATGACCCCAAGAAGGTAGGATAGTTGACAAACGACCCAAGGAGGTAGGAATGTTAACAAACGACCCCAAAGAGGTAGGAATATTAACAAACAACCCCAAGGAGGTAGGAATGTTAACAAACAACCCCAAGGAGGTAGCAATGTTAACAAACGACCCCAAGAAGGTAGGAATATCAACAAACGACTCCAAGGAGGTAGGAATGTTTACAAACGACCCCAAGGAGGTAGGAATGTTAACAAACGACCCCAATGGGGTAAGAATGTTAACAAACGACCTCAAGGAAGTAGGAATGTTAGCAAACTACCCCAAGAAGGTAGTAATGTTAATACACCACCTCAAGAAGGTAAGAATGTTAACAAACGACTTCTACTATACATCTAACCTCCACCAAGTATTAGAAATCCGAGTCCCTCATTTATTAATGATTTAGATAAATATACATGCAATGTATTTGAAGACACCAAGGCTGGATCAATGGCGTACTGAACCGGAAGCTTTGAATTTCCGACTGGCCCATTCTGGTTCTAGATGAGCCTTTATTGGTCTCTGATGGTAATGTTTGATGTGACAAGTCAATTCTAAAGGCGATACGTTCAGTGTGTACTGTGAATTATGTGTTTTAGTATACAAGCATACATGCACATAATTGAATATAGCCTAACAAAATATTCAAAAACGATTGGTGATCGAAATTCTTTATACCAGAGTCGTATCGAAAATCATGGCATTCTTCACAAAGAGTGCTACACCCATCTGTTTCGGGAAGAATGCACCATTGATCGGCAGAACAGCAAGATAGCGGCTCCCTGCATTCCGCTGTCATCCCATTCGGAGCCTTAAAAGGAAAACCACACCTGTAGTTGTCTAAGATTCCAACATCTGTGAACAGGTAAAGGAATGATAAATGACAGAAACATGTTATGGAATGTAATTGGTATAGTTTCACATTTACAAAATTGATCAAGAATATCAATGTTTGCTACTATATTCGTCGCGATTGTCATCGCCATTAATTTCATCGTTATCGGCATAAGAATTCCGGGTGAATAGTAAATAATCTTCTAAAATCGATCAGTCGTACGTATGTATACTAGAGCAGCAACTGAAGCTTTCGTAAAACGACTTAAATTTTTAACTTTTTTCTAAAAATTGAAATTTTGCAAGCTTTCCAAAGTGTCTTTGATGTTTGAATTAATAAATGTTGTATCAAGGCTCACTTTGACACTTACCATCTTCCCAAACCAAGGCAAGAAATCCTTCTGAAACATTTGACATTACAGTCATAGTTATGTTTATTGAAGGAGAATCAACTCTTATATAACGTAGTTCCACTTCAGGCCCACAACTCAGTGTTATCCTTCCAATGCGTTCTCTATTGATGACGTCATCAATTCGTCTTTCCCAAGTAATTTCAACTGAATCCAAACAATCTCCCGTGTTGTCAGCGTTTATCTAAAGCAAAGAGTTTGCACAAGATATTTAGAAGAAAAATATGTGTGCATGTCATCTTCGTGCCAGAAACAAATATACAAGTGTATGAAAGAATGAGAAGCAAAGAGTTTGCACAAGATGTTTAGAAGAAAAACATGTTTGCTTGTCATCTTCGTGCCAGAAACAAATATACAAAGAATGCATGACGTACAATAATCATATTAGAAGCAAAGAGTTTGCACAAGATATTTAGAAGAAAAACATGTGTGCATGTCATCTTCGTGCCAGAAACAAATATACAAGTGTATGCAAGAATGCATGACGTAAAATAATCATATTAGAAGCAAAGAGTTTGCGCAAGATATTTAGAGGAAAAACATGTTTGCATGTCATCTTCGTGCCAGAAACAAATATACAAGTGTATGAAAGAATGCATGACGTAAAGTAATCATAATTTTGATATCGGGAGTCTGTTTGTACAAAAGACGGAGGGGGATCAAAGGGTAAATGAGCAAAGTTTAAGATTAGCTGGCTAAATACCAGTACTTGATTTAATTTCAAATATGATGTAACCATACGGTCCAGGATCAGGGGTTATGGAAACCATTACAGTCTTCAAAACATGGCTACATTTGAATTCACTTAGAAGAGGAGAGAGGCAATATGGACTCTCTATTCGCGGCATCCAGATTCATTACTATTTAAGGAATTAGAATCAAAGTGAAACAAAGGTATATTCAAACCGCATATTCCAAGAACTTCATCGAGAGAAGTTTAGATGGATAACGGATATGCTCCATTTGCATAAGGATCCAGGTGGTATACGCGCGGGAAATTGTGGCGTCATAAATGTTCCATTCATGCCTTTAAAATGAAGAGATCCACCACAATCGTGAAGAGGTTGTAAAATAATTCCTGTAAACAAGTAAATAACAATCAAGCCATTGAAAAATTCAGAGAAAGACTGCTGGAGATATATATAACATCTTTTTTAAATTACTTTTCTACGTAGCTCAGACAAAAGCCTGAAAATGGCTGAGCCTATTTATTACGGCTGGATTCCTGTTATATCATGGGCTATCTTCATGGTTATACCACTGCGGGGCCTATACATTAATCTAGCCAGGTCTCAAGAGTTGTTTGATACACCGAGGTTGTAAATAAATAGTCCTTGTCAATTTGGCTTCGTAAGGAACCTCTATAATAACGGTGGAATAAGGTTTGGGACGTTACAAATTATGGTTTCGTATTTTCTGATAACTTCTCTCAATGCGCTAGAGGTTTTAGTGGTTTGATATTTTAAGTCTTTGGCAAGATTGACGCTGATTGAACTCCGGCAAGGCTTTTTTCGATAAGAATGGGGGCCTTTTGTATATTTTCTAGAAGCAAATCTTCATTAGAAATAAATCCTTAATAGAAATAAATCCTTAATAGAAATAAATCCTTAATAGAATTAAATCCTTAATAGAAATATATAAGAAAGTGCAATTAGTATAAACATTGACTATTTGAAAGAACATGAACTTTAATTTTCTAATGACCCTTCTCTATGTATTTGCCATACAGTGTGACTAACACTGTAACTTGTAGTGATATTACCAAAAGTAAAGAAGAACTTACGCTCATTTACATTCTCTTTGAAAACAATTACTTCGCAAATCTGTAGAGCGCCCACTTTAAATTCCAACTGCACCGAGACGTATCGTCCATTTGCAACTGGATCAGGAACGATCGTGTAACTTGTGTGATTTCCTACAATGCGACCCACCAAAGGGTTTGTACGGAAGTTTTCAATTGAATCACCAACGCGTATAACAGCTCCGATTAATCTTTCGGCTGTTGAAAATATAACAACAACAACAAATTTACGATGAAATCAATCAATAAAATCAATCAATGAAACATTACTAATGTACATCATTTCTAAGAGGTATATTTTGTTCAACGAAACAAGGTTGGTTTTTACACTAAATTACCAAGTGCCTGTTGCTCGCTCTCGGCACAATTTACATTGCACCATCACTAATCTTTGACGAATTATAAAGATAGTTATTATTTTAGGAATTTTAAGGATTTATTAATTTTTAGGTTCAATTCCATTATCCCAAAATGTAAGTATTTATATGTTTATTCTAAAAAGCATCTTTACAAATAACATGTATACTATAAAGCTGGAATCCTTCAAGTTCATGTATAATCTAGATGTGGAATATTCCAACAACGATAATTTCCGGAATTCCGTTGATTTATGCAACTCTTGATATGTAATGAATCCAAAGTTATAAATTAGCAAATCTCTGTTCGTTATATGCGTGCAAATGTTATTACACGACACTTCCTTTTGACCGCTATTGGTGTCGGGCTAAATAACTAATTCTAAAAAGAATCTTGGCTTCGACTTTGGAAAGAAATTTGATGATTTTAATTTAGGTGCAGTCCAAAAATGGAAGAAGAAACATGCAATCTAAAAACCCAACATTTACCGCATTTCATTACGATTTAGTATTTGGATTGCGCCATCATATTCATATATGTCAGATTGCATCATTTTATATTAGATACAATAGGGATGTGGTTATGCATCTATCGTTCCCTATGACCACTACCCATGGATTCGTCACAGATCAGAATCCGTGTTATTCATAGTATGTAGAAGTACTAGATCAAAAATCTTAACTATAAAGGACACACACACTTACCGCAGCAGTCTCTTCTATTAAGGATAATAATTGTTTTGACGTCATATGCTTGCTCAAGGTCAACCAACCACCAAGGACTATACTCGTCTTGACCTGTTAAGAAAAGATATATACTGTGAATTATCGTTAGTGCTGTACCACTATAGGGCAAGGGGTAGAGTGAGGCTAGCTGGCTCGTTTACCACGGGACTTAGTATTCGAAAGTATTACAGTGTGTTTTGGCACAACCTTTGTCTCTATCAATTTCAGTCATAGTTCATTATAATTCAGTTACTTAAACATACTTGTGAATATAATGAAACTGACACCATCCTTATGTTTTCATAAATTCATGATTTCAGGCGGGAAATTTACCACCCAGACGAAGGCTTTTATGATCACATATTATACTTATGAATGAAGTGGAAATCTCTGAATTTGGTATAACATAATCACGTGCACAGAATTCTTAGGAATTGGTAGTTGTCTCAGGTGATTGAAAAACAATTTATTTGCATATCCAAGCGAGGAGTACATTTTCACCACTTTCATATGGTTTGTGCTTGACTAAAGAATACTTGCTATATCAAATAAACGGCTAGGTTGCCCTGCTCTGTTATGTCGTCGTAAGCATTGGAACAATGACAACCTCTTTGGTCATTCTGAAACACACAAAGTAATAGATTTAACTTTCTCAATTTTTATTCTAAAACAAAATTTCAAGTGGTCGTTTAATTTTGCGATGGATGTTTAGTCATCCAGCTTCCCAGCGTGTTCAAAGGCCTTGATTTTGTGTGCATATGTGTCTCGTTGGTGATAATGTCACATGTATTTCTATGATTTATTTGAAAATACAGACTCTAATGTATGTTGTTTTTGAACAATTGATTATTTGTCTGAAATGTATCGTATTCTTAACAGATTTCTATGTAAGAGATAGGCGAACAACGAAACGATGGGTCACGGCGAACGGAGCACGTATTGCTTTAACGCAAAACACAAAAGCTTTATCACAACAACTTGGGTGAGTTATCTTGATGGAGGAGGTAGGGGTTAGAGGGTTGGGATGTAAAAATCCGATTACCCCCACCCTCACGGGAGTTGCCAAGACTGTCATGACTATGCCTGCAGCATAACTTACGTGAAGAAAAGCATACTAATGAGTCTCGGTTAAGGTATCCGTGAGTTTTCCCGTTGACTGCATTGCTTCCAGTGAAATCTGCGCCCAAAATCGAGCTTTGTAGGGTCGACTTGTATCGAGCAACGTTTTCTAATCAGACCGAAATAAAACACTGAAATCAATACAACCACATTGTAAAGCAAAACAAACATTTCGATGTTATGATTTCTATGAAAAGAAAAATCCAAAATAGTTTCGAATCCATTAGTGTTCAAATCTTACGAAATGGCAAGATAAGAGGGCAGAGTTGATCGCTTATGATTTCAACATATGGACATTCCCTATACACTGCAAGGAAAGATAATGATATTTTTGGAAAATAAAAGTATCACAAAAAACCACACAACTAATTCCATCTTCCATACTTGAAATCTTAAACAATACTATTTTGTATATTCTTATCAAATCACTGTAAATTTTACCACAAAAGGTCAGAGTGTGAAGATTAAGTTACGTGTTGTGTACTAGAAGAGGGGGCGTATGGGAATTAAGCACAGAAGGTTATGTGTCCTCGGTATTGAGTACTAGAGTAGGGGCGTATGGAAATTTAGCACAGCAACTTATGTGTCCTCGGTATAGTGTACTAGAGGATGGGCGTATGGGAAATTAGCACAGAAGCTTATGTGTCCTCGGTATAGTGTACTAGAGTAGGGGCGTATGGGAAATTAGCACAGAAGCTTATGTGTCCTCGGTATAGTGTACTAGAGGAGGGGCGTATGGGAAATTAGCACAGAAGCTTATGTGTCCTCGGTATAGTGTACTAGAGTAGGGGCGTATGGGAAATTAGCACAGAAGCTTATGTGTCCTCGGTATAGTGTACTAGAGGAGGGGCGTATGGGAAATTAGCACAGAAGCTTATGTGTCCTCGGTATAGTGTACTAGAGGAGGGGCGTATGGGAAATTAGCACAGAAGCTTATGTGTCCTCGGTATAGTGTACTAGAGTAGGGGCGTATGGGAAATTAGCACAGAAGCTTATGTGTCCTCGGTGTAGTGTACTAGAAGAGGGGGCGTATGGGAAATTAGCACAGAAGCTTATGTGTCCTCGGTATAGTGTACTAGAGTAGGGGCGTATGGGAAATTAGCACAGAAGCTTATGTGTCCTCGGTATAGTGTACTAGAGGAGGGGCGTATGGGAAATTAGCACAGAAGCTTATGTGTCCTCGGTATAGTGTACTAGAGTAGGGGCGTATGGGAAATTAGCACAGAAGCTTATGTGTCCTCGGTATAGTGTACTAGAGGATGGGCGTATGGGAAATTAGCACAGAAGCTTATGTGTCCTCGGTATAGTGTACTAGAGGAGGGCGTATGGGAAATTAGCACAGAAGCTTATGTGTCCTCGGTATAGTGTACTAGAGTAGGGCGTATGGGAATTTAGCACAGAAGCTTATGTGTCCTCGGTATAGTGTACTAGAGTAGGGGCGTATGGGAAATAAGCACAGAAGCTTATGTGTCCTCGGTATAGTGTACTAGAGTAGGGGCGTATGGGAATTAAGCACAGAAGCTTATGTGTCCTCGGTATAGTGTACTAGAGGAGGGCGTATGGGAAATAAGCACAGAAGGTTATGTGTCCTCGGTATAGTGTACTAGAGTAGGGGCGTATGGGAAATTAGCACAGAAGCTTATGTGTCCTCGGTATAGTGTACTAGAGGAGGGGCGTATGGGAAATTAGCACAGAAGCTTATGTGTCCTCGGTATAGTGTACTAGAGTAGGGGCGTATGGGAAATTAGCACAGAAGCTTATGTGTCCTCGGTATAGTGTACTAGAGGAGGGCGTATGGGAAATTAGCACAGAAGCTTATGTGTCCTCGGTATAGTGTACTAGAGGAGGGGCGTATGGGAAATAAGCACATAAGCTTATGTGTCCTCGGTATAGTGTACTAGAGTAGGGGCGTATGGGAAATTAGCACAGAAGCTTATGTGTCCTCGGTATAGTGTACTAGAGGAGGGCGTATGGGAAATTAGCACAGAAGCTTATGTGTCCTCGGTATTGTGTACTAGAGGAGGGGCGTATGGGAAATTAGCACAGAAGCTTATGTGTCCTCGGTATTGTGTACTAGAGGAGGGGCGTATGGGAAATTAGCACAGAAGCTTATGTGTCCTCGGTATTGTGTACTAGAGGAGGGGCGTATGGGAATTTACCACAGAAGGTTATGTGTCCTCGGTATGATGTGCTACTAGAGGAGGGGCGTATGGGAAATTAGCACAGAAGCTTATGTGTCCTCGGTATTGTGTACTAGAGGAGGGGCGTATGGGAATTTACCACAGAAGGTTATGTGTCCTCGGTATGATGTGCTACTAGAGGAGGGGCGTATGGGAAATTAGCACAGAAGCTTATGTGTCTTCAGGTGCAAGTTCGGGTTGTTATCAAATTTGGCTCAGCTTATGTCCACCTAACGTGTTTAAGTTAATGTGAATAGAATATTACATCATGGAGGTACCATTTTAGACGAGGAAATGGACAAAAGTAAATATGCATTTTGTCGATAATACTTAACTAGCAAAAAAATGATAAGTGAAGTCGTTCCAGGTATATGTGTGTTACAAAAGTTCCGATATAATTAGGCCTCTAATAATTAAGCACACGGTTAAAACGGAAGTAGCGATTTCTTGGAATTTCCACCTGTCTGCCCGTGAGATCTTTAATATGAAACGTAGCAGTGGAAAACGTGTCATCAAGGAAGTTGAAAGAAGATTTTACGCTAGCTTTCTTGCAAAACATTTTACTTTTTCGAAGAAATGGAACATTCTATGACGTTACACCCCTGACCCCAGGGTTTCACGTGGATACTCGGGCACGTCTGTCCACGATCTAGTTTAGCCGTAAATGGAGAATGCTCGTCTGAAAAATGTATACATTTTTCAGTACCCCAGGGTTCATGTTGTGGCCCCATACTTTTTACATTGTATGCCTCAACCATTTTCAGTGTAATTAAGAAGCATTCACCTAATGTCTCTGGGTATGCTGATGACCATAGGTTGTGGCTTAGTTTTAAAATCACAAACGCTTCTTCTGAATCAGAAGCTATTACTAAAATGGAAAGCTGCCTAGAGGATGTTAGAAGGTGGATGCTTCAAAACAAGCTTAAAATGAATGATGCCAAAACGGAGGTTATTTTGTTTGGCTTTTCTCCTCAACTCAATAAATTAACCCAAAATCTGTCAAAGTGGGTGGTGGTTTAGTTAATGCTGTCCATTGTGTTCGTGATCTAGGAGTGTGGCTGGATAGCAACTTAAACTTAAAGCAGCACGTTATGAAAAAATGCAGGTCTGCATTTGTAAATTTGTACAACATTAATAAAATAAGAAATATGTTGACAAACAGTGCAACAGAGACCCTAATTCATTCTTTGGTTCATTCACACATTGACTACTGCAACTCTCTCTTGGCTGGTATGCCACATTGTTTAATTCAAAATGTCCAAAAAATACAGAATTTTGCGGCACGTGTTGTAACTAAATCAAACAAATATTGCCATATTACTCCCTTGTTATATTCACTACATTGGTTACCGGTTGAAATGCGTATAAGATACAAAATACTTGTTCTTGTTTTTAAATGTATCCATAAAATGGCCCCAAAATATCTTCAAAACTTAATAATTTCATCAAACACCACTTATGATCTAAGAAACAGATCCGCAGTCTGGCTTAATGTACCCAATATTTCATGTATTACTCTGGGGGGTAGGGCATTCTGCAGACTCGGCCCACTTTGGTGGAATGATCTCCCACTTCAAATAAGAAAAATCAATTGTCTTCACGTGTTTCTGAAATCAATCAAAACACATTTGTTTATGGTTTATTTTAGTAAGTAAGTATGTATTGTATTCATGTTATTTTTTTGTAAAGCGTTTTTGAATATGCTTGTATAGAAAGGACGCTATATAAATGTATTATTATATATATTATATTATATTATATATTATATAGCCGCACCATGTCCGCAAAAGTGCAAATAAATGGAATCTTCAAAAAGTTACAGGCGACATGGCAGTTATATGCCTTTTGGGCACATTTTTTGAGTATGCCTGACGGCCTTATTGCACATGGAACTTCTATGACCTTACACCCCTGACCCCAGGGTTTCACGTGGATACTCGGGCACGTCTGTCCACGATCTAGTTTAGCCGCACCATGTCCGCAAAAGTGCAAATAAATGGAATCTTCAAAAAGTTACAGGCGACATGGCAGTTATATGCCTTTTGGGCACATTTTTGAGTATGCCTGACGGCCTTATTGCACATGGAACTTCTATGACCTTACACCCTGACCCCAGGGTTTCACGTGGATACTCGGGCACGTCTGTCCACGATCTAGTTTAGCCGCACCATGTCCGCAAAAGTGCAAATAATTGGAATCTT
>JAIGNY010001965.1:1682500-1697500 GCA_020152595.1 Chiridota heheva
GCATGGAATCCATAGTATGCTAATCAGGCTGCTCTATGCGTAACCTTCCTCAATCTGCCTATATACATTGAATATTGATTAATTAGAATAATATTGATCAATTAGATTAATAATTTTGATTACTTTCAGCCAAACTTGCACCAATTCATTTATGAAATTGCAGAAAGTTCTTGAAGTTAGGTTTTCTTAAACTGCAAGAAATGATTGAAGTTAGGGTTTTGGAAACTGTAAAAAGTGATTGAAGTTAGGGTTTCTTACCGCAGCAGTCATTTCGTGCATAAAAGACGACTTTTGAGATGAAGAAGACCGATCCAAGATCGACCACCCACCACGGATTCAGTTCATAATCTGATGATATAAAGAAACACAATATAAATAACATCAATGACACATATACAGAGACGTAAAATGAACGGGCACTGCAGCCCCTTAAAAGATTTCCGACATTGTAGAAGATTGTACGTTTCTGTTGCATGCTTTTCCTCGGTTGGGAAGTCAAATTGAATGATAATGGAACTGAATGATTTGTTAAATTGAAGGAAAACTGCTCAGCAAACGGTATATCTCACATGGCTACCCTGTTAATAGCTTGGTTAAATTACCGATGTTAACAACATAAATGAGGAAGGTGGAGGGGTGGTAGGGAGGAAGGGGGGGGGGGGGGTAAACTGGTAAATATAAATGATGCACTAGCAGACCAGAGCACATCCAGCGTGGGCGTTTTCCCTTTCCTATTGTTAATCAGCTGGAAAACAATTACAAAATAATATTCTAATCTCGTTCATTTATATCAATCGTTGTGTTTTGCAACGTTTTTTGTTTTTAAAGGAAAAGCATTTACTACATGCGATTAGAGATATATTTGTAAATCTATAAGAACAATTGTAACCACTTTTATTATGAATTCTCTTCGAACTTCAATGTAAGCTAATGGCATGGGTATCGATGTCCGTGGCACCAAATGCAAAATATTTTATACCCGATTGCGAAAAAATGATCATTTGTCTGCTTCATGTTTCCACAGTTCACATATTCTTCAAGTAGTCAATATATCATAAGGAAACAGGATAACTAACTCTTGCTTGTAAGTTTTTTTTTCGCTAAAAATTACGGAGGTATTGTAATATCGCAGATGTGTCCCAACCAAAAAGCTTGAGCCTTTAACATGAAAGAATAATATTAAGGCCGTAATACACCGAACGCGACGCGGAGAGCGATTATTTTGGTAGGCATACAGGAAACAAATATCATAAGATGCTTTGACTTTTTGCTTATACACGAATAAGTTGAGGCTTTCTGCAGTTCTGATGATACTGGAAAATTTGTTAGAAATGCTTTTTTGTTCCAACTGTGGAGAAATTCACTTTAGTGGGGCGCGATTTTCTGTCCCGACGCGGTTTTTGCTTTAATGGGTGTAGAAAGGCCCCTCCAATCAATTTTCAGTTATCATCTGAATAGCCATGCGATGACAATCCATCTCTGAAAACAAGAGGTCAAAATGTTTCTTTTCCTTTATTTTATTCAATTTTGTTTAAAAAATCGCTCGTCGCGTCGCGTCCAGTGTGTAACGGCCTTTATTCTTTTTACATTAGCGCGACTGGTACCTACTATTCTAGGTGGATAAATCATTGCATTCAAGAATCAGATTAAGTCAATGAATCACACCGAAATAAGAATAACAATTATATTTAGAGCTGGTGGATAAAATGTGTTGCTTGTCGTGAGATGATCACCATTATGACGCATCTCGACAAATGCATTTCACTATGCGTCACGGTAATGCACACAATGACTTCCTGGTTTCATGTAGTGACTCCTCTGAGGTAAAAAACAAACTATAGATGTGATGATGAATCATTTGTGATAATATTGTCTGCTTAAGGGCATTGGGCAATTGATTAATTTATATTTATAATTTGTATTTATAAATGGCCTACTTCCAAAAGTGACTTAATCAACATTTTTTAAAACTCGACTTTGATATACTTTTATTAAAATACATACTTTTCTTCACCCCCATACACACCTACCTACACCTCCCCCTCCCTTGCCCCACACACGCTAAGAACAAATGGATCTTCCATTAAATGTAATTACATGCACATGGATAACGGACGATCGTAAAATTTACATCAACGAGTGTAGTCGCCGTCGTATTGCTCCCTTAAATCACTAATCGAAGTCTTTAAAAAAGAATCCCGCAAAACAAAAAAACAACAAAAAAACGCTTTAGATCACTTCACAAATGCGCTTTGACACCGCTTTGGTGGAGATGGCCTGATTACGTAATAGGTGTACCAGCTTGTGTGTAACGAACGCATCGTATATACACAGTACATATATACTTAATGAGTTTGTCTGTGCTGTTGTTGTTAGTTAGGCCTATATTTCTTGGCAATGTTTAGTAGTTGCTAAAGTGAACAATATTCAGGCTTAAGAAAATGGCGTATGGAAAAAAAAAAAAAAAAAAAAAGGTTTGGTCTTCTGACTCACCATATATCATGTACCCAGCCAAATGTCCTCTGCCACTTTTTAACAAAATTATAAAAAAAATCAGTACATTTTGGGGGAAATGTTCCCCCTGTCCCCAAACTGTTTTTGATAAGAGGCCATGCCGCCCCCTCCCCCGACACTTTCCAAAAGAGAATTACTGTAGTTGGGTACTTGCTGAACCATATGTAGGCCTAACATTACTCACTGTGATGAGCATGCACTCTCTCTGACAATGACTAATTCTGAGCCAGATTTGTTCACAGGGGTGGTGGGGAATGAAGCAAGTACAAGGGCTTTTGTCAAACACAAGTGAGGACCAGGTATATACTCACCCTGTGTAACATTTACCTACTATAATGAGTCACCCTATGTAACATTTACCCACTACAATGAGTACTCACCCTAAGTAACATTTACCCACTACAATGAGTGCTCACCTTATGTAACATTTAGCTACTGCGAGGAGTACCCACTCTGACCAGGGGACTGTTACTTTGTCAAAGTAACAGCTCCCTGCTCTGACATTGACCAATTATTCAGACTTGTTCACGGACTGACGGAGGTGGGGAATGAAGTAAGTGCAAAGGGCTTTTATCAAACAAGAGAAGGCCAGGTACCCACTCTGTGACATTTACCTACTACAAGGAGTACCCACCCTATGTGACATTTACCCACTACAATGAGTACTCGTCATATGTAACATTTACCCACTACAATGAGTACTCACCCTAAGTAACATTTACCCACTACAATGAGTGCTCACCTTATGTAACATTTAGCTACTGCGAGGAGTACCCACTCTGACCAGGGGACTGTTACTTTGTCAAAGTAACAGCTCCCTGCTCTGACATTGACCAATTATTCAGACTTGTTCACGCAGGTAGGGAATGGAATAAGTGCAAAGGGCTTTTATCAAACAAGAGAAGGCCAGGTACCCACTCTGTGACATTTACCTACTACAAGGAGTACCCACCCTATGTGACATTTGCTCACTACAATGAGTACTCGTCATATGTCATATTTACCCACTGCGAGGAAGTACCCACTCTGACATTGACCAATTCCGACATGTTTATCGGGGTGAGGAATGACGCATTTGACGAACTCAGGTTAGAGAGGGCCGGCCAGGCCAATGGGTGGGATACCTTTTGCTTTGTTACCCCCTCTTCCCCTCCCAAAGTTCCTGAAAGCTCTATTTGTTTGGTGGTTTGGGAAAGTGACTGTATAGAATTCAGGATTCTGCGAAAATATTGTCTTAAAGGCGTTACCTCATTACCTAAAGGACAACAAAGTATATACCAGCTAGGTATAAATTTACAAATCATCATCAATCCCACCCCTTACCAACACCAAAAAGGACAATAGAAAGCAAATCAGTTGTCAAAACAAGATTTATAGAAATATGATCAACTTCTGCAAAAAGTATGAAGAATACTCAAGTATCAAGAATGATCTCCATAAATGCAAAGTAATAGATTATGAATTTTGCAGCACTTCTTACCAGGCAAAGGTATCCAATTATGCTATGCATTTCACCCACAAGCCAATCATGTTAAGTGTCACAAAGAAAGACTATACATAAGCAGAGTAAGACATGGTAATACATTTTCAAATTCATCAAATTGACATACAAATAAATTCTCTAATAAATGAAGCTGAAATTTTCTTATAATAAACATCTTTCAATTTTGTACAGTGAACATAAGAAAATACGTTAAAGAAAAATTACTGTTGAACCTGTTAGCTGAATTCTAAGTTGTTAAAGATATTAAATACCTACTTCTTTCCTGGGATATAGTGCATGCAACTGTATTTACCTGACAAACAAATGAAACAGTGAGTTGGTGCCAATGTATAATACAACTCTTCCTGTCTCTCTTCGAAGCTTCTCAACCTCAACTTTATAATTATCACACTTGAAACAATGAAAGTGTGGTCTGTTATTTATTTATTCATAGCATATAGCATTTATACAGTACTAGTTGCTCTACCAATGCTAATGAAACCTTTAGTGTTTACATTTCCAAAGGCATCTACTAGCCTGCTAGCATCACCAACCAAATTAAATAAAGTTCTGTTGTGTGCCTTTCTTGTGTGTAATTGGATTTCCCTTTAATTACGTTGAGTTTATTTGTAAATAATCATCTTTTTCTACATTACCATACCAATAACATTTGCTGTAAAATCTGAACAGCTTAAAGGATTAGTTCAGTGGTCAATATGTCCATCTTATATGAAAGAGGACTTCAAAAGAAACAAAATGGTGAAGAAAGCATTCAAAAATCTTATTCCGTTAAGGAGATATCTAAGTTTAAAGTGTTGTATCATTTGTGTAGAAACGACTGAAATCAAAGTAGTTGTGATGTCATAGCCGCAAGATTTCTCAAAGTCTTTATGTCTTCTATCATATTTTGTCCTGCGATTTTGTGACCGAAAAATCTTGGGATATGTCAGAAAAGTAGTAAAACTGAATCTAGGAAGGTTATTTATGATATACCACCTGAAGAAAGTTTTGAGGAAAAATAATTTAAATAGTGAAAAAATTCAATAAACTTTCTTTAAATACATAAAGACTTTGAGGAATCTGAGGCTGTAACACCACAACTGGTCTAATTTCAGTCGTTTCTACAGAATGATACCAAAGTTCAATGGAATAGGTAAAATGGTCAAGCATGTTTATCTTATATAAAAAAGACTTTAAAAGAAACAAAATGGTCGTGCAGAAAACATTCAAAAATCTTATTTTGTTAAGAAGATATTTAGGTTTAAAGTTTGGTATCATTTGTGTAGAAACTACTAAAATCAGACTAGTTGTGATGTCATAACCTCAGATTCCTAAAAGTCTTTATGTATTCTATCATATTTTGTCCACCAATTTTGTGTCTTAAAAATCATGGAATATGTCTAAAAGTAGTAAAACTGAATCTAGGAAGGGTATTTACAATATACCACCTGAAGAAAATTTAATGGAAAATGATTTAAATAGTGAAAAAATTAAAAAAACTTTCTTTAGAATAAGAAAGTAAAAAATGGGGAGGGGGAGGATGGAGGAGGAAGGAAGAATGGGATTTTCTATAAAAATGATTGATGTTTGAATTTTTTGATTTCTATACAACTTTACATTGTCAATGATGGAAAATGTCCAAGTTAGTAAATTACTTGTGATCCAAAGAAGGTCAAAGGGGCAATCAGATGTTGAATAGAACACAACATGGTAGAGTGTGTGGTTCAGTCCATATCACACACAGAGCCTTTTCTATGGCACACTCTAAAACTGAGCTATTATCTTATCAAAGGTGTCCACACACCAGAAAGCATCCAAACAGCAGAAAGCATCCATAGGCATTCATTTTTTTCAAATAAAATAATCTTTAACAGTGTGACACCTGTTACGTGAAATCCTTCTGAGGTGACACGGCGTATGTACCTCTGCTTCTTACTGATACCAACAGCTCCTGATCTCTGCTTGCCATTCTGACTAAAAGCTGAGTAAGTCCTTCACCAACCACTGAAATTAAAACAAAAGGAGTCAGATATCAAAATATATCATTCTAAATCCTACAGAAAGTGTTTATAACAAGTACCAGTAGAAGTAGGTATTGGCTAAACAATATTCAAATCCATTATCAGTTTGAAGCAAACCCTGCAAGTATAGCACAGAAAATGCTTTCTAGCACTGAATTTTTCACCTGGATCTTTTTGATATACAGCACCTTGTTAGTCTCAAAAAAATGCATTTAAATTAAAGACATCCAGAAATTGAAAATCCTTTTTTAAAGAAAAATATCAAATGTCCAAATAATGATATGCCATCAATCCTACAAAAGGGTGTTAATACACTCGAGAGGTGATCTTTAAATCCCACTGCCCATGTTGCAACCAACAAATGTCCTGAAAGCTGATGATTGGTTATCATTTTAGTAAACATGTACATAAATGTGAATATAAAGCTACAACAAAATATGCTTACCTCAAGCCTTCCAGGTTATGCTCGTTACATTTTGTTCTGCAACGACGAAGAAAACTCAAAATGAGATGATACATCTCCATCTGAAATAAAGAAAATAATGAGGCAAAATACTGAATGATTTATTATTTTTACAGTTGTATACATTTTGTGCTCACAGAATGGTAAGTTAGTAATGCCCAGAAACTTAGCCTTTTATCATATGATTTACTAAAATGATAACTACTGCAATATCTTTTGTACAAATGATTACACAGATCAAATGATTACAAATGATTGTAGAGTATATTTGAGCAAATGCTGTACATACATGAAAATTGGCAACTTGTAAATGGCTTTTGCAGTTAAAATGCATTGTTAACTTACAGTAATATGCAAAATTACAGTTGATATTGACAACTTAAACACAATAAGATAACCTGGGATTTAAATGCACAAGTTCACACAAGAGAGCCTTTCTTTGAATGATAAATCTGAAATGCAAGATCAAATAATCACTTTAATAAAGTGTTTCTTGTTTATACAACTTTTTTTGCCAATTCATCACTATTTTCCCACACTTTTCTGTAAAGTGCCCCAAAAAGTGCGATTTTCTCGATTGGACAACATTGCACACATACAAGCGCTGTCAGAAGTGCATAAAGAAAGGTAAACAAGCCAACTTGACCCAGCGTCATTTGCAGGAAATAACCCAAAAACACAATTTAGGGAGCTATTTTCCCAAATCGACCTAATCCCAAAGTTGTTTACCATCCGGGAACTTTACAAGCGCAGGCAAATTGGTAGGCACAATGCGGGAAAACTGTACGTAGCCTACGCCAACTACGCATATTTTGCTCGATTGCTTATCGGTAAATCAATGTAAAATGGGTTATTTTGACCAATTTGATCATTGATTTCGCACAAAACGCTTGAATTTAGTCAAAAATTTCTACGCAGAATAGTAGTGGGGAGTAATCTACACAGTTGGTTGTGATTTTAACTGAAAATTTGTTTTTTTGCAAGTAAGAAAACTTGAATTTTGCATGAGTTATTTTTTAAACTAAGGCCAGTAATCTCAAGGTCCAGTAATAACTCAAGAGTCTGAGTCAACGTTGGAGGAAACTATATCATCACAGCTAGTCAATGAGATATATTTTAATGAATACTTGTTCGCCTCAGCCAGTCAGCGAAAATTAATGGTACTCATATATGTTGTAAACTATTATCTAATAGACATAATATTTAAAGAAAAATAAATTTTGTAGTTTTGTTGAAAAATGACAAAAAAAAGATTTGTCTCCCATTGACTGCAATGATAACTGACTGTTTGTTTTCCCCTTTGACTGAAAAGCATTGTTATGTCGACCTCAAGAATTATTAAGTTAGCATTCACGCATGAAAATACGGATTCAATTAATCAGTATTAGGTCTAAATCAAACTTTCATAAAATTTTGTCAAATTCAAATGATATAGGCCTAGGCCGTAAATTCGAGTAGGACCAGAATCGGTAATAAAAAAGAAAAAAGCCTGCACATATGATTTGTTTTCAGCCAGTATGCCTACCTACTAATTTGAACCATAACCCACTAAAGTTGGGCCATCAAAATTAAAAAAGCATCACTGAGCTGAATAATAGTTAATTACATATGACCACACCAAGGTAGATATCAAATTGATTGAATGTTCATTTTATATACAAATAAATGTCATGTTTTTTTCTGGTTATGCATGTGATTTATATCAAATCTAGATGTGGATTTTATGTGAGATTTATCTCTGGGATTTATATATACTTTTTGGTTTAAAGTGGACCTTGTGGGTGTTTTTTCAGCTAAGCAAGGGCCACTGAATTGCGGAACTTCTTACACTATTTTGAACAATATAAGATCATACCTATATAGGATGCAATAAATTGTAGATGTAAATACCAAGAAATGTTGTACCTTTTAAAAAGTTTGATATTCATGCTAGGCTACATGAAGGAATGGTTTTGAAGGCACTGTGACACAATGCAAAATTGATCATTTGAATGACTGCAAATACCTGCTGATGTATTCACCAAGTTCATACACTTTTTTATTCCATATCACCACCGAAAGTACATTAAACATCAAGCTTCATGAGGAGATAAGAATGAAATAAAGCACTGTATGTTTTTATTATACTCATACAGTACTATCATTAAAACTTGAAAAGTGGACATCATTTTAAGATGTCTCAGATTTTATCATACATTTCAATTTGTGGTTTGTTACTTTTGCTGTATTTGTCTTTTTGCCAATTTTTACTGACTTTTGATTTATATTTGCTATTATATATCTTAACAAGGCCTCACCTTAACTAGTGAGATAAACACTTCACTCAGTAGGCACTACTTGCAAGGCAATACTTGCATATTCTTGTGTATAGCAGCTATGTTGTAGCTATAGCATACACTAGTCAGATGTTATCTGACTAAACACCTTAACCAGTTTTTAGCTGAATGATGAATGAAAAAACGCAGACATGGCCTATTCATCACATCATAAGATCATATTCTCAGACAATATGCATGATCATCCAAATGTGATTTTTCGTATTTCATGAATTAGGCCGTATACCTGTTATGCAACTTGATAGTGTAGATGTGCACATGCAATTTTGTGTTAAATTAAAGTGATGAAATGTGTATTAATACATATAAACATTGAATCTACTTTTCTTTTGCCTACACTAGTAATTCACTAAATAGGTGAACTGTGTGTATGCTTGAAGACCAAATTTGCATCAAAAATGTGAAACACTTTCAGGAAAATTATTATCTATCTATAAAGCCAAATACTGATCAATTAGTATGCTTATTATGTACCTGCATGCATATAAAGCTCTATCTTCGTGAAATATTATCAAATGAGAACATCACAATTTTCATGAATAACTTTTACAAAAAATCGTGCGAACGCTTTTTCTAATGAAGTAAAATGAACGTAGGGTTATATAAAATTTCCACGGCAAATTTGAGACTTCTACAGGTCTGCCATCCCTCTTTATATTCACTCGAAGAAATACTGAAAAGTGTTTTTATTACGTCTGATATATAATTTAAGCAATCACCATTTTGTTTTTAGGAATAATATATGCCCACAATTCTCACCTCGCAAAAAATTGTAATGTTGTTTTGCAATGTAGTTGGCAAAATTACTGGTCTTATTTCTAATGAGACTGACCTGTGCCACACCCGTTGCTAATATTTGTATATCATGGGCCTTTTTTGACTAACTTAGCCTAAACTTGACTTAAACAGAATATTAATTACCAATGATCTTATACATGAAAGGAGCATCAAGCTCAGTTCAAACATAATTTCATTGCATCCCAAGTGTGGTCGGTCAATAAAAAGTTAAATATGAGCATTTCAGTACTGCTTGTCAGACGAAAGGCTACGTGTAGTGTTATAACTTACAAAGGTCAGTAGGCAGTCATAATTTTTAGAGTTAAAAATGATACAATGGGCCAGGTATATAAACAAATGTTGAAAAGATAGGCCTAAATGTAGTCAAATTGAGTGGGTACCATGCAAAAAACAGTGCCTTACTTAAATTAAGCTAATGTTTATAACTTAACTGAAGGGCCAATAATGCAGTAATGTATTTGCATTGTGTTGTTTAATTTATTCATTGGGCCTTGTTTGATTTGAATTGTAATTTGTAGCACTAAAGTTCATACCCAAATCACGTAGTGACCAAAACCTCTTAACGTAATAAGGAATATATTCTTCTAACTTCGAGGCCTAAATACCTCTGCCCTATCTAAGTTCCATTCTAATTTCTTGCCAAGTATTTGTTAGTATTACTATACGTTTGTGTTGAATCTTACGCCATGCACAACATGAATACTGTGTAGGCCTAGGCCTAACTTTAGGCCTGTTATTAACTTAGGCCCTGAAAAGGAATTTATTCGAAATCTATGAAATAAATCTACACTTGTTGTTCTTTTAATTTGTGTTCCATTTTCCAGCAAAAATGAAGTACACTAACGTTACATTAAGTCTACGTACATGTAAGCTAGACATGTAACTTGTAAGAAGTTCGGCGTTATCGAATACCAGCTCTAACGTTAGCCCCTAACGTTAGGCTAATTAATATTATCTCTTAAGAATTGATTTAAAAATTGTAGTTTTGACGCCAAATTACTCTTTCAGAATAAAATAACAGTTCCTTTTGAGTGAAACATGTAGGTTTCTTGGTAAGTCAAAGAGCCTTTTAGAGGCAAAATTTGCCTTGGACCAATCACCGAGAATGTAGATTGTTTGTTTACGTTTTCTGTTGACTCCCTGTGTGTACGATTTAGTTGTTTGCGCTGCGCTAGCGCTTTGCCTACCAAAATTTGGCTTGTTTACAGAATTGCCGCCGGATGACGTCATTTTGCGTTTGGGGGATTAGGTTTATTTTCTTAAATTTGTAACCAAAAATGTCACCAATAATATCAAAATAACTTACCGTTAAAAAGTGCGATCGATTTCAGGGGTTTTCAGTACTTTTGTAACAACTTGCTTTACTATGCACGTGACTTTCATTGAGAAACTACAGCAAAAGACACACTGCACGGCCGTATAACCTATAGCACAGGTCACTTCAAAATGACCAGAGTATATTAAAGACGTCATTTGCTCGCTTGCGGCGCTTACGGCGGCTACACACTCTTTGGAAGGGACTTTTATGGGGCCTATGGGATGTGGGTGTTGATTGAATCTGCGGAGGAATAAGTTAGAGCCGTGTAGGGTGCTTTTGTTGGTGTTTCTTTGCCGGAAACTACTCTTTACGACCGCCAGCTCTTCATGTGTGGAAGCTCTTTGTCTGCAGTAAGATTAAAACAGATGACTGATGAACAGATTACCTTCGAATATTTTAGACTTTTCATAGCCATTTTGTGATATGATGAAAGTTATAGTATTCGTACGTGTTACGCTAGTCCAGTGGCTTAGCAAGAAAATCTATACCTACTGGATTAAAACACCAAACTTTGCAGAGGTATTGCTTTGGTCATATAGAAAAATTCTAGAGAGGGGTGACCGGTTTTCGAAAGCTAGGACAGGAGAAAATTCCCAAATACCCAATCCTGTCGACAAGTATCATAAATTACTGAGCTATATATATATATATATATATATATATATATATATATATATATATATATATATATATATATATATATATATATATATATATATATATATATATATATATATATATATATATATATATATATATATATATATATATATATATATATATATATATATATATATATATATATATATATATATATATATATATATATATATATATATATATATATATATATATATATATATATATATATATATATATATATATATATATATATATATATATATATACTTATATAGGTGGAGATTCAGACTGCGATTATGCAGTTATGCTTTAGATGATGAAAATAAAACAGCCAATATTTTAGCTTAGCAGAACTTTCGAGCAATAACATTGCTTGTAACCAGGCACATTTTATATAACCCTTTATCAGTGCTTGATCACTAAAGTAAAACATGAACCCTATAAGAATTGAATAATAAATCTAAATCCCGTTGTACGACTTTCTCTTGTCTTTTTAAAGGATTGGCTTGACGGATTATGCCACTCAGATTACAAAGCATGTAATATGCAATTGTATGCCGATGTTTAGTACGTCGGCATATCGTTTCTGATGTTCATCCCGAAAGGGCGGTTGTATTGAGGTGGCAAAAGTTTTCTTTACTTTTGTGTAACTTGTTTTGATCAATGACCCGCAAATTGGCGATGGAATGGTTTGGTAAATTGAAATGTTTGGCGACCGGTTGTTCAACTTTTCTGCTTTTGATAGCTGACCCGTGTCATTCTCTTTCTTATATTGTTTTTTTAGATGCCCCGACATACTGTATACCGCGCTAATTACTTAAATAAATTAACTGACATTTTTTAAAGACAGTTATATATATTATTTAAGTAAAATATTGTCACCATCTTTTATATATTTAAAAAAAAAGATTCAGTCTGATGAAGGCCCAACGGCCGAAACGTTGAATAACATTTTAGAGCCGTGCAACATCGGCAGTCTGTCATCTCTCTCACACACTTTGTAAATATGTATATGTATAAGTATATGTAACAAAAGCGTTGATTTTGCACCCCTGGGAAAATACCCAGGATTCACAGCCATAGAGGAAGATAGTCACACAGGTAGTGTAGAATAATATCACTTTTGCAGAGATGGATAGTTGGCTATTGCAAATAACAGATCACAACAAACTCACTTCAAAAGTGACCATATTTAAGCTTCTTAATTTTCCATTCTTCACGATTGAAGACAATATGCAACTTAGTGTTATGCCATCCCTTGAATATTTCCTTTCGTACATCCATTGCTTTTGTATCTTGTACCGCAATATATAGTATGAAGGAGCGCGTATACTTTCGAAAATTATTCATTTCTTCAACTTGACCCGACCACCAGTCATGCCGGTGTGATAGTAAATGTTGCCCCCTCCCCCTCCCCATCCTCCATAAATTCCCCCCTCCCTCCCCGGTCCTTGATTCCTAAGGAATGTCAAGTGATTTTTGTCCCATCTGGACTGATTTTACTTACTGGTGTGTCTGTACGATTCCTTCAATTTTTGTGTGTACTAAAGTGATATGCTAAAACCGAAATTAGTAATATTTATGTACGGAATACAGCGCCGTTGTACTTGTACAATTCACCCACAAACAGAAAATGGTTTCCAGCAAGCAATTCGGTAAAACAAAATATTATCATTTTTTTTTCTCGATCTGGCAAGTACCCATCGGGATACATAAAAAAAAAAAAAAAAGCGTGCTTTACGCCAAACGGCAGTGAGATTTACTGTGAAGGAAGAAGAAGGGCTTTTTCTTGCAAAAGGAGAACAAGTTTTTGTTCTTCAAATTTCCTTGGAAAGAAGGGTCGGGGCCCAAATTTCTTAACGAATCGTTTTTACTATGACGGGGGGGGGGGACCAAGATTACTGGATGGCTACTGCTTAATTGTCTGGGGGCCAAAATTTCCTATGAAATAAGGGAAAGAAGGGGGGGGGGGCAAAATCGACTGGGAAACAAAATTAACTTTTACACCGGTCAACATTTTAAAAGAAATTTGTTATGAAGGTCATTGTTTGAAAAGCTTTGGCTAATCTAGAATTATACTAGAGTAGCAAATTTAGACATTAATTTTCCAATATTTCCAAAACTTGAGTTGAAATTTTCGATTTTCCAAATGATAATTCTAAACTTTCCAGCTTGTTTCAAAATTGTGAGCCTAAAGCTGTTGATTTGCGGAATTATGGTATAAAACTGCGCCGTCGATGATTTCACCTTCCCGGTTGCATGTTTTCTTCCTGGTTGAGAAGTAAAGTTAGATATTAATTGACATCAAATTGAAGAAGAAAAAAATAGTAAAATTGTATAATTTTGTTTGGAAATTTTGGTAAAATTTGGCAACATTTCTCGACAATTGATAAGAATATTTCCAAAAATGAAAATTATTTAAGAAAATTTCCCGATTATCCGAAACGTTTGATGAATACTTAATTAACTAGTGCAATGTTCCTGCTTGTAACAGGGAAATTTAAGGGTTCTTACCGCCCCGTGCCTCCCCACCCCCCCTCCCTTCTTTATCCTCCCTCCCGGTTTTCCTATACACACTTGGTCGGTGGCCTGAATCTAATTTTAAAAATATGTAAATAGACATATTTGATTTTCTGGTACATTACGAATCCTGGCTCTTCAGCTCTTTCATCAGCTGTACTAGGCCTACAGAAAGTGCATTTCACAGTTAATTGGATACTCATCTTTACTATAATTGATATACCTGCATTTTTGGAAATGCATGAATCAAAGTGATCATGGCTTTTATGGGCACTTGACCTCACAGAAGCACACTACAGCGTCTGTATAATAGAATAATAATAATATATATATAAGAAAATTCATCTTAACAAAAAACACGCGAAGTTCATCCTTGGACTGTTGGAACTTATGCAGCAGCGCAAACTCAGTCGATTCCTATAGCAGGGTCTTAAGATTAGGGTTAAACGAGATATCAAAGGCTTCCATGAAATGATATATATTCTGCATAGCATTCCCAAAGAGCGTGAGAAATCAGATTGAAATTTGAAGTGTCAATATTGCTTGAGCTTCATCTGCAGTGGATATTTCCGTGTAAGTGTGTAAGGAAGGGGGAGGGGTGAGAAGGAGGGTAGGGGGTAATGCTAATACTAAAGTGGTATGGATGTACAACCCATTAACCACAAAGCTCACACCTGCAGTATGACCTGATGGCAGTTTTTTGATACCTGCAGTATGAAATTATACGATTTTGATACATGAAGTATGAAAGAAGTTAATTTTGATTTTGATGCGGATACCTGCCGTATGAAAGTAGTCAATTGTGATAAAAGCTTTGATGAATATTGTTACAAAATTGCACCAACAGTATGAAGTTTTGGAAGCTGCAGTATGAAAATTACGAATCAGGCAGAGGGGAAAATCCC
>JAIGNY010001965.1:1705000-1740000 GCA_020152595.1 Chiridota heheva
TTGCTAGGTAAATTCGTGCTGTGATTGATTGAAAAAGCTGTCAATCATTTAACTCAGTGAGGTTAACTGTAAAGGGTATATTAACTGTTGCAGGAATTTTCCCTTGCTACCCAACCAATCAGCTACTGCTTATGGAATACAAGTGTAAACAACAATGCTTACTTGTATTACCTCCATGTCTAACGCACGCGTTTGAAGAACTTGTTCATATGTCTGGTCCCATTCCGTGTGTGAATTGTGCATTTGATTGGTCGATAAAATTGCCCAGTATACGATTGGTCTATTATATACACGTGATTTTCAGTCATGTGACATTATTTAAATTAGTTTTCCGGAAATTGCCGATTCAGATTTGAAAAAGTCCGTACTGATATAAGATACGTACGACACAGCTGGTAATACCAATAAATATATGAATTGGAAAGATAAATTGGAAGCTCACCACATGTTGTCTTTGTGAGATGGTTCGCTACAAAAAGCAGACAAATATTCAAAAGTATTGAAAAGGAAGCATCCATCTTGGTAGAATCTTAAGCCACAAGTTTGAAAATAAGGTAGTGATCAGAGTCATTCAATCAATCAAAGGCATTCAAACAGCGCCAAAGCTAAGACTATAGTAAACAGACGTCTAGTATGAAGTTTGTCGAAATAAGCATATCCCTAAAATAAGTAATCTTTCAATTGTTTCTTGAAAGTAGATGCATAACCCGAATGTTCGTAACTCACTCTATGCTGCATCTTAATGGCGAAATCCTATTTTGTTGCTTCAATGAAACTGAATATGTATGTACAAATATTTTCGTTGTTAAAACTCTTAAAAAGCTTTTCAATTAGATTTCTGGCTATTAAAACCTTGGTCATTGATGCGGCATACCCTCACTTTGAACAACGACTACTACTTTCTCGACCATGAATAACCATACAACACGAAACACACAATCAATTTACGATTGCAATTTGAGAGATGATTTACATTGTTAAAGGATTAGTTAAGTGGTCAGCAAGTCTATCTTATCTAAAATAGGACTTCAACAGAAACAATATGGTGAAGAAAGCATTCAAAAATCTTATTTCGTTATTTACTGTACAATCACCAGTGGGATTTCAAAATTAAATTGCAAATACGATTGCGATTTGTCTGAAATAGATCCGAAATTTAGGTAGAAAAACAAATACACATAATTTACATCAATAGAATATTATTTTGTGTTACTTAATCATGGACTCAGGGCGTAGTATTATGTCTGTTGAATCTGACAATAAATGATTCTATGTTAATAGTAAATCAAAACTGTTGGAAGAATATGTGCCGAAGGCAGTCCCACACAAAGGTTTATATGTGTTTTACCGTTGACCATGATTCATTTACTTTCCAGATTCTAAAGCAGGAAAGTGATCCCTATCAGGGTAGGGGGATAGGGACAGGGCACGTGCTACGACTTTTCATATATTCCACAGGCTAAACTTGCTGTTATTATCCTTATCTGGAAACATTGCTGTTATGAAGGCATTTTATTTCCACCAGCCCACTTTCCGTGGTCACTGTTCCGGTTGTTTGGACAGTTGGATGTACAGATATTTCTCAAAATGTATAAAGAGTTTCAAGTTTTAAACCTGAAATTTCTTGTTTATATTGTAACTCCTATCTCCACCAAGCCTCCTTAATCAGTCAATGGCTTAGTCGGTATCGGAAGGAGGGGTTGGGGATGGAGGGAAGGCGACCTTCGTTATAAAGTGCATCGCAGACAAAGGTGCCATGCATTCACCAGGATAATGTGGTGTATAACGATAACAAGTTTTTAATAAGTTTTTTTTTAAAAGTCCCATTGAGTTTCCGCTGCGGCTCTCCCAAATTCGGGAAATATTTAACAAGTGGGTCATCCACCGATTGCTCTACCTACAATAATCCTTCAATGACCTCTTTAGCTATTTAATCAGTCCGGTGGCATGCTTATTAATGGGAACATAAATGTTTCTAAAAATGGAACATTTTGCTACATGAAAGCCGCCATTTTGTGATATTTCCAATGATCCTTTGCTATCCTAATGAAATGTTACATATTTTAAATTTGAAATACGTCTGGGAAGAATATCTTTGCTAGAGGAAACTTAAAACTGTCATGGCTACAACTTTTCCACTCACATTTGATATGTTCACGGCGCCGTTTTCAAAATATTTAAAAAAATAGACAATAGAGCTGGGCTTTTAGGCGCGAAACGGCCATTTTGAAAATTCAAATGTTTATCAACACAATGATTTTTAATATTTCAAGTACATAAATTAGAAACTATGACATTTTATTGCAGCATTTGAACAATATGGCTGCATGACTTTAATATTCTCGTGTGTTATAAATCTTCCTATATTAATAGGCATGCTTCCGGATTGTCAATTCCTTGAAATAATTAGCTGCATTATGGTCAATGACGGTGCAAGAATTACGTTGTTGGAGCAACGAAGGGCAGATGACCGTGTCATTGGGTAAAACGATGCCTGTAGCACAAACCAAACAAATGTCGCCCCCAAAAGAAGAAAGCACTTTCGTGGGTAATCAACTTTCTAACCCCCATAGCGCCGCCGTAGCGCCGCAATATGTAAGAGGAAATTTAAGTTTTTGAGACTTACAAAATAGGTATAAGCGATTTGAGTACCACTTAAGAAATATCATGATATACAGATATACAGCTGTATACTATTTGAATTATTATTTATATCATTTAGTTTCACAGCATTTTATCATTGTTAACACTTGCGAAAAAAAAAAAGTTGAGGGAAAAACAATGAAGGGGGTAATTGAGTTCAATAGATGTTTGACAGCTTGAGAAGAACTGCTTAAATGTGACTGTAATAGACTCTCATTTTGTTCGACATTGCATCACTGCAATAACCTGAGATATGAATACAAGTAGAATAATCAAAGAGAGAAAAAGCACAGTCGCGATCACAAACATAAAGCTCTCATCCCTTGACGTCGATGATGAAGGGACACGGTCAGGTTACTGAGATGCCACGGCGCTGTGATCCTACAAGAAAAACAAAAGAAGCGGATTGGACGACAGTCGAAAAGGTTGGCCGACACGATTGTTAGTATGGGTAGAGTTTATCTTATGTTTGTGATGCCCTACTATCGATATCAGCATAGGACATTCGCCTGCAGGAGGGACGTACGAAAGTGTATGATGCCCTACTATCGATATCAGCATAAAACATTCGCCTGCAGGAGGGACGTACGGAAGTGTATGATGCCCTACTATCGATATCAGCATAGGACCTTCGCCTGCAGGAGGGACGTACGGAAGTGTATGATGCCCTACTATCGATATCAGCATAGGACATTCGCCTGCAGGAGGGACGTACGAAAGTGTATGATGCCCTACTATCGATATCAGCATAGGACATTCGCCTGCATGAGGGACGTACGAAAGTGTATGATGCCCTACTATCGATATCAGCATAGGACATTCGCTTGCAGGAGGGACGTACGAAAGTGTATGGACGATATCAGCAAAGTGTATGATGCCCTATCGATATCGATATCAGCGAAAGTGTATGGACGATTCGCCATTGCAGGAGGGACGTACGAAAGTGAATGATGCCCTACTATCGATATCAGCATAGGACATTCGATATCAGCGCCTGCAGGAGGGACGTACGAAAGTGTATGATGCCCTACTATCGATATCAGCATAGGACATTCGCCTGCAGGAGGGACGTACGAAAGTGAATGATGCCGAAAGTGTATGATGCCCTATCGATATCAGCATAGGACATTCGCCTGCAGGAGGGACGTACGAAAGTGTATGATGCCCTACTATCGATATCAGCATAGGACATTCGCCAGGAGGGACGCAGGATGGGACGTACATGAGGGAAAGTGTATGATGCCCTACTATCGATATCAGCATAGGACATTCGCTTGCAGGAGGGACGTACGAAAGTGTATGATGCCCTACTATCGATATCAGCATAGGACATTCGCCTGCATGAGGGACGTACGAAAGTGTATGATGCCCTACTATCGATATCAGCATAGGACATTCGCCTGCAGGAGGGACGTACGAAAGTGTAACTATCGATAGTGAGGGACGTACGAAAGCGTATGATGCCCTACTATCGATATGATTCGCCTGCAGGAGGGACCCTACTATCGATATCAGCATAGACATCATGAGGGATAGATGCCCTACTATCGATATCAGCAGGACATTCGCCTGCATGAGGGACGTACGAAAGTGAATGATGCCCTACTATCAGATATCAGCGGAATAGGACATTCGCAGCATGCAGGAGGGACGTACGAAAGTGAATGATGTATCGATATCAGCATAGGACATTCGCCTGCAGGAGGGACGTACGAAAGTGTATGATGCCCTACTATCGATATCAGCATAGACATTCGCCTGCATGAGGACGTACGAAAGTGTATGATGCCCTACTATCGATATCAGCATAGGACATTCGCCTGCAGGAGGGACGTACGAAAGTGTATGATGCCCTACTATCGATATCAGCATAGACATTCGCCTGCAGGAGGGACGTACGAATGATGAATGATGCCCTACTATCGATATCAGCATAGGACATCGCCTGCAGGAGGGACGTACGAAAGTGTATGATGCCCTACTATCGATATCAGCATAGGACATTCGCCTGCATGAGGGACGTACGAAAGTGTATGATGCCCTACTATCGATATCAGCATAGGACATTCGCTGTATGATGCAGGAGGGACGTACGAAAGTGAATGATGCCCTACTATCGATATCAGCATAGGACATTCGCCTGCATGAGGACGTACGAAAGTGTATGATGCCCTACTATCGATATCAGCATAGGACATTCGCCTGCAGGAGGGACGTACGAAAGTGTATGATGCCCTACTATTGATATCGATATCAGCATCAGGACATTCGCTTTGCAGGAGGGACGTGAGGGACGAAAGTGTATGATGCCCTACTATCGATATCAGCATAGGACATTCGCCTGCAGGAGGGACGTACGAAAGTGTATGATGCCCTACTATCGATATCAGCATAGGACATTCGCTTGCAGGAGGGACGTACGAAAGTGTATGATGCCCTACTATCGATATCAGCATAGGACATTCGCCTGCAGGAGGGACGTACGAAAGTGTATGATGCCCTACTATCGATATCAGCATAGGACATTCGCCTTGCAGGAGGGACGTACGAAAGTGAATGATGCCCTACTATCGATATCAGCATAGGACATTCGCCTGCAGGAGGGACGTACGAAAGTGTATGATGCCCTACTATCGATATCAGCATAGGACATTCGATATGCAGGAGGGACGTACGAAAGTGTATGATGCCCTACTATCGATATCAGCATAGGACATTCGCCTGCAGGAGGGACGTACGAAAGTGTATGATGCCCTACTATCGATATCAGCATAGGACATTCGCCTGCAGGAGGGACGTACGAAAGTGTATGATGCCCTACTATCGATATCAGCATAGGACATTCGCCTGCAGGAGGGACGTACGAAAGTGTATGATGCCCTACTGATATCGATATCAGCATATGGACTATCGATATCAGCTGCATGAGGGACGCATGAAAGTGAATGATGCCCTACTATCGATATCAGGAGGGACGTACGGAAGTGTATGATGCCCTACTATCGATATTCGCAGGAGGGGACATCATCGATATCAGCATAGGACATTTGCAGGAGGGACGTACGAAAGTGTATGATGCCCTACTATCGATATCAGCATAGGACATCGCCCGCAGGAGGGACGTACGAAAGTGTATGATGCCCTACCATACCATCGATATCAGCATAGACATCGATATCGCCCGCAGGAGGGACGCACGAAAGTGTATGATGCCCTACATCGATATCAGCATAGGACATTCGCCTGCAGGAGGGACGTACGAAAGTGTATGATGCCCTACTATCTATCAGGAGGGACGTACGAAATATGCAGGAGGGACGTACGAAAGTGTATGATGCCCTACTATGCATCAGCAGGAGCCCTGCCCATCATCGGACGATATTCGCCGAAGTGTATGATGCCCTACTATCGATATCAGCATAGGACATTCGCCTGCAGGAGGGACGTACGAAAGTGTATGATGCCCTACTATCGATATCAGCATAGGGACGTACATGATGCCCTACTATCGATATCAGCATAGGACATTCGCTGCAGGAGGGACGTACGAAAGTGTATGATGCCCTACTATCGATATCAGCATAGGACATTCGCCTGCAGGAGGGACGTACGAAAGTGTATGATGCCCTACTATCGATATCAGCATAGGACATTCGCCTGCAGGAGGGACGTACGAAAGTGTATGATGCCCTACTATTGATATCAGCATAGGACATTCGCCTTGCAGAGGGACGTACGAAAGTGTATGATGCCCTACTATCGATATCAGCATAGGACATTCGCTTGCAGGAGGGACGTACGAAAGTGTATGATGCCCTACTATTGATATCAGCATAGGACATTCGCCTGCAGGAGGGACGTACGGAAGTGTATGATGCCCTACTATCGATATCAGCATAGGACATTCGCTTGCAGGAGGGACGTACGAAAGTGAATGATGCCCTACTATCGATATCAGCATAGGATATTCGCCTGCATGAGGGACGTACGAAAGTGTATGATGCCCTACTATCGATATCAGCATAGGACATTCGCTTGCAGGAGGGACGTACGAAAGTGTATGATGCCCTACTATCGATATCAGCATAGGACATTCGCCTGCAGGAGGGACGTACGAAAGTGAATGATGCCCTACTATCGATATCAGCATAGGACATTCGCCTGCATGAGGGACGTACGAAAGTGTATGATGCCCTACTATCGATATCAGCATAGGACATTCGCCTGCAGGAGGGACGTACGAAAGTGAATGATGCCCTACTATCGATATCAGCATAGGACATTCGCCTGCATGAGGGACGTGCGAAAGTGTATGATGCCCTACTATCGATATCAGCATAGGACATTCGCCTGCAGGAGGGACGTACGAAAGTGTATGATGCCCTACTATCGATATCAGCATAGGACATTCGCTTGCAGGAGGGACGTACGAAAGTGAATGATGCCCTACTATCGATATCAGCATAGGACATTCGCCTGCAGGAGGGACGTACGAAAGTGTATGATGCCCTACTATCGATATCAGCATAGGACATTCGCTTGCAGGAGGGACGTACGAAAGTGTATGATGCCCTACTATCGATATCAGCATAGGACATTCGCCTGCATGAGGGACGTACGAAAGTGTATGATGCCCTACTATCGATATCAGCATAGCACATTCGCTTGCAGGAGGGACGTACGAAAGTGTATGATGCCCTACTATCGATATCAGCATAGGACATTCGCCTGCAGGAGGGACGTACGAAAGTGTATGATGCCCTACTATTGATATCAGCATAGGACATTCGCTTGCAGAAGGGACGTACGAAAGTGTATGATGCCCTACTATCGATATCAGCATAGGACATTCGCTTGCAGGAGGGACGTACGAAAGTGTATGATGCCCTACTATTGATATCAGCATAGGACATTCGCCTGCAGGAGGGACGTACGGAAGTGTATGATGCCCTACTATCGATATCAGCATAGGACATTCGCCTGCAGGAGGGACGTACGAAAGTGTATGGTGCCCTACTATTGATATCAGCATAGGACATTCGCCTGCAGGAGGGACGTACGGAAGTGTATGATGCCCTACTATCGATATCAGCATAGGACATTCGCTTGCAGGAGGGACGTACGAAAGTGTATGATGCCCTACTATCGATATCAGCATAGGACATTCGCCTGCATGAGGGACGTACGAAAGTGTATGATGCCCTACTATCGATATCAGCATAGCACATTCGCTTGCAGGAGGGACGTACGAAAGTGTATGATGCCCTACTATCGATATCAGCATAGGACATTCGCCTGCAGGAGGGACGTACGAAAGTGTATGATGCCCTACTATTGATATCAGCATAGGACATTCGCTTGCAGAAGGGACGTACGAAAGTGTATGATGCCCTACTATCGATATCAGCATAAGACATTTGCTTGCAGGAGGGACGTACGAAAGTGTATGATGCCCTACTATTGATATCAGCATAGGACATTCGCCTGCAGGAGGGACGTACGGAAGTGTATGATGCCCTACTATCGATATCAGCATAGGACATTCGCCTGCAGGAGGGACGTACGAAAGTGAATGATGCCCTACTATCGATATCAGCATAGGATATTCGCCTGCATGAGGGACGTACGAAAGTGTATGATGCCCTACTATCGATATCAGCATAGGACATTCGCCTGCAGGAGGGACGTACGAAAGTGTATGATGCCCTACTATTGATATCAGCATAGGACATTCGCCTGCAGGAGGGACGTACGGAAGTGTATGATGCCCTACTATCGATATCAGCATAGGACATTCGCTTGCAGGAGGGACGTACAAAAGTGAATGATGCCCTACTATCGATATCAGCATAGGACATTCGCTTGCAGGAGGGACGTACAAAAGTGAATGATGCCCTACTATTGATATCAGCATAGGACATTCGCCTGCAGAAGGGACGTACGAAAGTGTATGGTACCCTACTATCGATATGAGCATAGGACATTCGCTTGCAGGAGGGACGTACGAAAGTGTATGATGCCCTACTATCGATATCAGCATAGGACATTCGCCTGCAGGAGGGACGTACGAAAGTGAATGATGCCCTACTATCGATATCAGCATAGGATATTCGCCTGCATGAGGGACGTACGAAAGTGTATGATGCCCTACTATCGATATCAGCATAGGACATTCGCTTGCAGGAGGGACGTACGAAAGTGTATGATGCCCTACTATCGATATCAGCATAGGACATTCGCCTGCAGGAGGGACGTACGAAAGTGTATGATGCCCTACTATCGATATCAGCATAGGACATTCGCCTGCAGGAGGGACGTACGAAAGTGTATGATGCCCTACTATCGATATCAGCATAGGACATTCGCCTGCAGGAGGGACGTACGAAAGTGTATGATGCCCTACTATCGATATCAGCATAGGACATTCGCCTGCATGAGGGACGTACGGAAGTATATGATACCCTACCATCGATATCAGCATAGGACATTCGCCTGCAGGAAGGACGTATGAAAGTGTGTGATGCTCTACTATCGATATCAGCATAGGACATTCGAATGCAGCAGGGACGCACGAAAGTGTATGATGCCCTACTATCGATATCAGCAAAGGACATTCGCCTGCAGGAGGGACGTACGAAAGTGTATGATGCCCTACTATCGATATCAGCATAGGACATTCGCTTGCAGGAGGGACGTACGAAAGTGTATGATGCCCTACTATCGATATCAGCATAGGACATTCGCTTGCAGGAGGGACGTACGAAAGTGTATGATGCCCTACTATCGATATCAGCATAGGACATTCGCCTGCAGGAGGGACGTACGAAAGTGAATGATGCCCTACTATTGATATCAGCATAGGACATTCGCCTGCAGGAGGGACGTACGAAAGTGAATGATGCCCTACTATTGATATCAGCATAGGACATTCGCCTGCAGGAGGGACGTACGAAAGTGAATGATGCCCTACTATTGATATCAGCATAGGACATTCGCCTGTAGTCCAGAGGGACGTACGAAAGTGTCACCTTTTAGGGGGTCGGGGTGCGGCAACTTCTTCCGATTACAAGTGGAAAAATTTCCAATCAATTTTTTCTGCTAATCAGCAAATTTCCTTCATTTTCAGCAATTTTCTCCAATTTTTAGAGATTTCAAATGCCCTGGCAATTTGATCAAAGTTTCCAAAAATTAACCAATATTTTAAATTTTATGTTGATAATTTCCCAATTTTACCTCTCAACTGGGAAGAAAGCTTGCAACCGGGAAGTTGAAATCTTTTCGGGGGAGTTGCCCCTGCCCCCCCCCCCCACCCTTCTCTTCTCCCTTCGCGTGTCTTACGTCTCTGGGCTGAAGCAGAGCCTATTGCTTCGTTTTGTAGGATGGTTGGGAAAGTTTATTCCTTCCTTGTGATTTCGGTAAAGAAGAAAAGGGGTGTAAAGGAGAACTAGAACAAAAGTGAGGGCGCTCGTTTTTGCGAATTTCACAGATATATTATCAACAACAGATCGATAAACTTCATGCCTCCATAGCCTACAGACGACGTAAGTGCAAACGTCACTTAAATATTCATATTAACCAGAAAATGGCTATACCTTTGCGTGCTAGGTAGGCATTTGATTTTTGGGGTCTAAAAATACTTAATAAAATATTCATATTATATCAAATTAATAAATAAGTTTCGCTGAAACATCCTGCCAAATAGTGCCGTAATTTCCTTTGGATAGGGAGTACATTAGGACAGGGGGGCCTGTCTCCCAAGTTCATGCAGCTGAATAAAGTGCACTTAATAAGCTTGATAAAGGTTTTGCTATAAGTTTTGAACATTTATCCTGTACAATTCTTGGATTTAGAATCTTGGTTTCACGTTGAACTAGTGATCATCTGCAAACACTCATGAAACCTTTGCCCTTGCTCACCCCCTTCCCCTAACCTTTTCTTCATCCTTCTCCCCTTCTTTACGTCGTGGATGAAAACTACGACTCCGATGGTAACGAACGAACATAATAACAAACAAACAAGCAAACAGGAATTTTGAAAACCTCTTCGTTCCTTCGCTGACGTAGGCAGAGCATAATTTAGTGTGGTTTTGTTTGTTAAGTCTTGAAAATCAAATTATGGTCTTGAAAACAAGAAATTGTGGTGCGGAGATTAGTGGTGGTTGAATTACGAAAAGTTTCCTTTTATTTCCTTAAAAACTTTACATTTTATAATACTTTTTGATAAAAGTTTTGAAAGCTCTGCGAACAATTGAATGGTTTCCGGGTTCCAAATTACTCTCGTGGGATTCGGGACCGGACCTTCATTTTTGGCGCCTTCGGTGCTATCTGCGTGATTTGCAGGTGTTGTGGTGTTTTTATACAACTACGGTACCTTCATAAGATATTATTCTTTGTAATGAAAAGTAGACATGGACGTGTCTAGTTTCTAGTTATGGGGACAGAGGGGAAATTGCTCCCCCCCCCCTCCCGGGATGAAAATTTCAAAAGTGTTGGAAAATTTGTGCAGAGTAGAAATACAATTTGTTGGATCCGGATGAAAGCAATCGGTCTTAGAGTTCAGTTGTACCAGTTATCTTGGGAAAAAGGATCACAAAAGTTCCGAAAACCAAATCTTTAAAAACCTATTTAGAGTTAGCACGTTTCTGACTTTTCCCTTAAAATTTCCGGCTAAAGGTAAAATAGGTTTTGGGAGGAGGGGAAGGGGGGGGGGGAGGGGTCAACCCCAGAAGAAGAAAAATTTGCCACCCGTGGGGGTACGGCAATTTGGGGCTGGAATAGCTCCACTTAGACACCGTGATGTCATAGATGATCAGATGATATGTGGTAAGTGAGAAGAAAATTTACCCTCCACATGAACGATGTAACGCCTCTCCTCATTTCTATCTTTTACACATGTACGTTCCTCCATTTGCAATGGCAATGCTTTTAATGATTAGTGTATAATTTACATCATCATTAAAAATGAAGAAATTCGAGAATTCCTCTTGAAAAAAGGGGTACAATTTAGAATTTTAAACTGGCGCTCGTTGTCAGCTTGACCCACCTGGCGCTCGTTGCTAGCTTGACCCACCTGGCGCTCGCTGGTAGCTTGACCCACCTGGCGCTCGTTGCTAGCTTGACCCACCTGGCGCTCGCTGGTAGCTTGACCCACCTGGCGCTCGTTGCTAGCTTGACACACCTGACGCTCGCTGGTAGCTTGACCCACCTGGCGCTCGCTGGTAGCTTGACTCACCTGGCGCTCGTTGCTAGCTTGACCCACCTGGCGCTCGCTGGTGGCAGCTTGACCCACCTGGCGCTCGTTGCTAGCTTGTCCCATCTGGCGCTCGCTGCTAGCTTGACCCACCTGGCGCTCGTTGTTAGCTTGACCCACCTGGCGCACGCTGTTAGCTGAACTCACCTGGCGCTCGTTGATAGCTTGACCCAACTGGCGCTCGATGCTAGCTTGACCCACCTGGCGCTCGTTGCTAGCTTGACCCACCTGGCGCGTCTTTTAGGTTCCGGATCGCACATGGTAGGTGTCGTTAATTGTCGTGCTCATAGTATAATTGTTTGTTTGTTTTCGTCTGGGAAAAAATTGGAAAAAAATTAATAAGAGAAGAAAAGTAAATCTGAACATTATTCAATGTATGAAACAGTTGTGACGTATGAAAGAAAAGATAGCCTAAGATCTTTAATATAATTCTTTGAATTCTTGAAAATCTGTTTTCTTCCACTAACTTGTGATTGAGATTGGGTAACGGATATTCAAAACTCGCGGCCATATGCAACTGCTCCCAATCAAAGAACGTTGGTCAAGGTGCGAAAATATTCAGTTATCATAGGAAAATTCCTCGCTTTAATTTAAATCAAATTTTATTTAATTTTATTTTCTACACTATACTAAGGTTTTAAATTTTAGTTTTTAAACATTTTAAAACCGGTTTTGATTAAACTTTTTGCTTTCATGATTTATAACATATTATCTTGTTGATGAATCAGCTCAATTTGTTGCTACCTGTTTATATATCTTTAAATAGATATTCTTTTATTACCTCCGCCAACAAAGTTGGGCGGAGATTATGTTTTCGCCTCTGTTTGTCTGTTTGTTTGTTTGTCATCAAGATATCTCAATAACTGATGATTGGATTTGGATTACGTTTGGTGTGTGGTTTTGGTACTGTTTCATGAAGAAGTCATTGGGACTTATTGGAACAGGGAAAGGCAGAAATGGAGGAGTGGAGATGTCTTGGGATGAGATCTGTCAATACTTGGTTAAAACTTTTCAATGGAATGTGGTGAACAAAGAATTCATACCATGAAAAGATATCCAAATAATAAACTTTCTGGACTCAAAGAAAATTAAACCAAGTGGTCTCTGTTATCAAAGAAAATGACATAATTTGGTGTTGCCATGGATGGAAATGATGGAATATGAATCTTAAATGAAAGGAACTCGCCTGAATAAATTAAAACAATGATATGGTCTTGGAAGAAATCAGTCAGAAGAAAACCCCTTTAAGTCAGTCCGGGTCACGCTCCTGATAGGAAGATCTTCTGATTGGGAGATCGAGACATGCGCAGTGACCATAATTTAAACTGTTCAAAATTGCGGCCGTTAATCTTTATTTTGCTTTTCATATTCTAAGATTCTCAAAGTTGTTTCCTTTGAAAATTATATTGAAATTGATATTTATGGAGCTTTCTTTACATAATTTAAGCTTTTGCTGGTGACTTAAATGTTAAAATCTGCTCTTCAGAAACTATTGCAATGATTTTTTCTGTCGTGGCTCTCAGGACGCGACAGGACTAGTATTGTAAACTCCTCGCTTAAAATCCGCCATATTTTGATTGATTTGATTGATTTATTTTCCATTTATAATGAAAAGTTCTCATTAAGAACTATATTTTAAATTGTATTAAATAAAGAGAATATGGACCTACAAATTAAATGATTCATTGAAGGTAGTGTATCTTAATGGTTACTGCTACAATCAATTTCAGCAACGCTAATTATAGAAATTTATGACTTTGTTCTTATTCGCAAAAGTCATGTTAATTGGCAACGTTGAGGAATGTAGACGAAAAATCCTGGTGCCAATCCAATATTTTAATAGCCAGGTCTAAAAAGTGATATGAAGAATAGTATTATTGAGAGATTTTTTACTGTTTCTGAAAATATTTATTAAACAAAAATATTATTTGAAGAGTCACAAAGAGATATGAAGGAGTATAATATTATTTGAAATTTGAAATGAACGAGGCTAGTCTCACCGGATGTGGTGAGACAAGAATCCCCTTTAAAAAAGGGCTGTCGCGGCATTTTTTGTATATAAATCATAGCAGCCATGTAGTGCCTATAGCGTATAATACAGCTAGAATATTGACTACACCGGATGCGGTTCTGAAACTTAAAGAGCTAAGTTAACAGGTTGAGAAATTGTAAGCGTCCATTACGTACACACTGTAATCTTGCAAACCTGTCAAATTTGGCGTGGGTATAATTTATTTCAGGAGAGCCAGGATGCATATCGTCTTTGTTTATTGTAACTATTCTATTTTGTAATAAATAAATTAAAACCTACATAACTTTGTTCTCTTTCTTTAAGGGTCGTGTCTAGCTTTTGGTTTTTTAAAGGGCTTAAGCCCCCCTTCCCCTTTCTCCAAAAAACAAACAAACACTAAATGCCATTTTCAGATTAGGCAAGACAGAGGCGGCGGGCAGGACAGAGGCGTCGGAGTTAGGCCCCCCCCCCCCGAAAAGGGGTTCTATTTCCCGGTTGTATGCAAGCTTTATCTTGATGAAAGTGTGAAATTATTAGCATAAAATTAAAAGAAAATGGGTAAAATTGTAGGAAATTTCGTTCGATTTTGGCAACACTACCTGAGAATTTCACGAATTGACAGCGCTTTACTGGAAAGTGAAGAATTTTCCTGGAAAATTTCCCGATAATTTCTTCTTTGTTGTTTTCTCGCTATCTCTGCAATATAATTGTTAAATTGTGTTATTGTTCAGTTGTTCCTTCCTACAATTGTATTCAATTCTAATGACTTAGATAAATGTCGTAAAGTAAAAAAGTTATTTTTTTTTTTAATCCTTAAAGCTATATAAAAGTATGGCCCAAGATGCAGGATTCATAGAGGTATTAAAAGTTGGAATCTTCCAATGCATAGATATTCAGTGTAAGTGATGACGCTCTTCCTTGTAGAACATTTTTGATTGTTGAACCAGGGAGCTGATTGAACCAATAGCGCATGAGAAATAAGGCCCTTATCCCCTGCACGTTTAACAATTGAATCTATTGTCCAGTGTAGTCATGAGAAATGAGCGCCCTTATCGCAGCACGTATAAAAATCATCCGGATGGAAATCGTGCACCTCAAGTTCACTCCACATATCAGTGCCGTGTGCACAACGGAAGACCGCCATGTTTGTCGAGTACGAGTGCTAGTTGTGATTGTTCGCACACTATAAGGGTGTTTCAGCTGACGTCATGAGGTTACATGACTTTGCTTACATCGCCATTTTGTCCGGGGAAAATACTGTCGTCTGCTATATAATTAATTAGACTTACGTACCTTGCATGTTGTTATATAAGATTATTTTTGTAAGACGATTATGCTGGAATCTTGCTGTGCCGTTGGTTGCACTAATAGAGAGATTTAATCACGTGATTCTAACTCATTTGGAAGCCATTTTGCATTGCGTTTTACTCGTCTTCGCACGGCCCAGTCACATCGCTCGGCCCAGTCACATCGCACTGCCCAGTCACATCGTTCGGCCCAGTCACATCGCACGGCCCAGTCACATCGCACGGCCCAGTTATATCGCACGGCCCAGTCACATCGCACGGCCCAGTCACATCGCACGGCCCAGGCACATCGCACGGCCCAGTCACATCGCCCGGCCCAGTCACATCACACGGCACAGTCACATCGCACGGCCCAGTTACAGCGCACGCCCCACTCACCAAATATCACAGCGCACGCTCCAGTCACCAAACATCAAACTGCACACCAAACATCACACCGCACACCAAACATCACACCGCACACCAAACATCACACCGCACACCAATCATCACACCGCACACCACACCGCCACAACGCACATCCAACACCACACCGCACATTCAACACCACACCGCACACCCAACACCACACCAACACCCCACTGCACACCCAACACCACACCCAACACCCCATCGCACACCCAACCGCACACCATCACCACACCGCATACCCAACACCACACCGCACACCCAACACCACACCGCACACCCAACAACACCCCGCACACCCAACACCACACCGCACACCCAACACCACACCGCATACCCAACACCACACCACGCAACCAACACCACGCAGCGCAACCAACACCACGCAGCGCAACCAACACCACGCAGCGCAACCAAGACCACGCCGCACAACCAACACCACGCCGCGCAACCAACACCACGCCGCGCAACCAACACCACGCCGTGCAACAAACACCACGCCGCTCAACAAACACCACGCCGCACAACAAACACCACGCCGCGCAACAAACACCACGCCGCGCAACAAACACCACGCCGCGCAACACACACCACGCCGCGCAACAAACACCACGTCGCGCAACAAACACCACGCCGCGCAACAAACACCACGCCGCGCAACAAACACCACGTCTCCCAACAAACACCACGCCTCCAAACAAACACCACGCCTCCAAACAAACACCACGCCGCGCAACAAACACCACGCCGCGCAACAAACACCACGCCGCGCAACAAACACCACGCCGCGCAACAAACACCACGCCGCGCAACACACACCACGCCGCGCAACAAACACCACGTCGCGCAACAAACACCACGCCGCGCAACAAACACCACGCCGCGCAACACACCACGCCGCGCAACAAACACCACGTCGCTCAACAAACACCACGACGCGCAACAAACACCACGCCGCGCAACAAACACCACGTCTCCCAACAAACACCACGCCTCCAAACAAACACCACGCCTCCAAACAAACACCACGCCAAGCAACAAACACCACGCCGCAACAAACACCACGCCGCAACAAACACCACGCCGCGCAACAAACACCACGCCGCGCAACAAACACCACGCCGCGCAACAAACACCACGCCGCGCAACAAACACCACGCCGAGCAACAAACACCACGCCGCGCAACAAACACCACGCCGCGCAACAAACACCACGCCGCGCAACGAACACCACGCCAAGCCGCGCAACAACCACCACGCCAAGCCGCGCAACGAGCACCACGCCGCGCAACGAACACCACGCCGCGCAACGAACACCACGCCGCGCAACGAACACCACGCCGCGCAACGAACACCACGCCGCGCAACGAACACCACGCCGCGCAACGAACACCACGCCGCGCAACGAACACCACGCCGCGCAACGAACACCACGCCGCGCAACGAACACCACGCCGCGCAACGGACACCACGCCGCGCAACGGACACCACGCCGCGCAACGGACACCACGCCGCGCAACGGACACCACGCCGCGCAACGAACACCACGCCGCGCAACGAACACCACGCCGCGCAACGAACACCACGCCGCGCAACGAACACCACGCCGCGCAACGAACACCACGCCGCGCAACGAACACCACGCCGCGCAACGAACACCACGCCGCGCAACGAACACCACGCCGCGCAACGAACACCACGCCGCGCAACGAACACCACGCCGCGCAACGAACACCACGCCGCGCAACGAACACCACGCCGCATAACGAACACCACGCCGCGCATCGAACACCACGCCGCGCAACGAACAATACACCGCGCAACGAACACCACACCGCACAACGAACACCACACCGCACAACTAACATCACACCGCACAACTAACATCACACCGCACAACTAACATCACACCGCACAACTAACATCACACCGCACAACTAACATCACACCGCACAACTAACATCACACCGCACAACTAACATCACACCGCACAACTAACATCACACCGCACAACTAACATCACACCGCACAACTAACATCACACCGCACAACTAACATCACACCGCACAACTAACATCACACCGCACAACTAACATCACACCGCACAACTAACATCACACCGCACAATTAACATCACACCGAACACCACGCCGCGCAACGAACACCACGCCGCGCAACGAACACCACGCCGCGCAACGAACACCACGCCGCGCAACGAACACCACGCCGCGCAACGAACACCACGCCGCGCAACGAACACCACGCCGCGCATCGAACACCACGCCGCGCAACGAACACCACACCGCGCAACGAACACCACACCGCACAACTAACACCACACCGCGCAACTAACATCACACCGCGCAACGAACACCACACCGCACAACTAACATCACACCGCACAACTAACATCACACCGCGCAACGAACATCACACCGCGCAACTAACATCACACCGCACAACTAACATCACACCGCGCAACTAACATCACACCGCGCAACTAACATCACACCGCACAACTAACATCACACCGCACAACTAACATCACACCGCACAACTAACATCACACCGCACAACTAACATCACACCGCACAACTAACATCACACCGCACAACTAACATCACACCGCACAACTAACATCACACCGCACAACTAACATCACACCGCACAACTAACATCACACCGCACAACTAACATCACACCGCACAACTAACATCACACCGCACAACTAACATCACACCGCACAACTAACATCACACCGCACAATTAACATCCACCGCACAACTAACATCACACCGCACAACTAACATCACACCGCACAACTAACATCACACCGCACAACTAACATCACACCGCACAACTAACATCACACCGCACAACTAACATCACACCGCACAACTAACATCACACCGCACAACTAACATCACACCGCACAACTAACATCACACCGCACAACTAACATCACACCGCACAACTAACATCACACCGCACAACTAACATCACACCGCACAACTAACATCACACCGCACAACTAACATCACACCGCACAACTAACATCACACCGCACAACTAACATCACACCGCACAACTAACATCACACCGCACAACTAACATCACACCGCACAACTAACATCACACCGCACAACTAACATCACACCGCACAACTAACATCACACCGCACAACTAACATCACACCGCACAACTAACATCACACCGCACAACTAACATCACACCGCACAACTAACATCACACCGCACAACTAACATCACACCGCACAACTAACATCACACCGCACAACTAACATCACACCGCACAACTAACATCACACCGCACAACTAACATCACACCGCACAACTAACATCACAAAATGCTAACCTACCAGTACTAGTTCAGCGAATTTTACTCATTACAAAAAAAAAAATCGTTTCCAATTTTACGTCCTGTTTTCTTTTACCGCCAGCTAATTGTTCGTTATACCTGATATAAAGTGTTCTTTGCAAATCCTAGTGCGTACCGTAGGTTAAAGCCTTCCACGTGTAACGGCGTACAGCAGAAACCCACTTCTAACGTCGATCAGGGTCAGATGGAAATCGAGAAAATGTCTTTTTATTCCCCCGCAAACATCTAGGTTTGTGTGTGCAGGGAGTTTTATTCCAACTCCCTGGTGTGTGTTACTAGCGATTCTGCACGCAGCAGAATTTATAGCTTTCCAAATATAGTACAATTCCGTCTTTTAGATATAAAACTTGAGGAACGAACAATGAGTGCGCTGCAAAAGGGAAATAAACATTGTTGGGTGGAATATTGGCACGTAGGGTGCTGGAGTGCACTGCTTGTACCGTGTTAAATTTTACATGAGATAATATTTCACAAAATACGGTCGGGTAATGAAATGTGCAACTGTGAAATTATTGTCAATACAAATCTTATTCAATATTTCCACTTTGGATTTGTGGGGAAAAACAATGATAAAACTTGGAATTTAAATTTACAGTCAAAAAAGAATGCATCAGTTTTACGGTGTTGTTACCAGGGCAGGTAATAGACAGCGATGTTGGAACCACGGGTGAAAGGAGGAGAAGGGGAAGGGGGGGGAGGGGGGGGGGGTGTAGGACTGCCCCTTGTACCCTAGAGTAAATGGCGAAGGTGGAAGGAGGTGCGTCCCCTTTGTGAGTTGGGGGCGGACGGGTGCAGGAGGTGATCTTTTGAAAGTTTTATGTAATTATTGAATAAATCGCAATTGCTATTTCTTATGATTCGTGACATGTTCAACCAAAGGTAGGGCATATGTAAAAGTGGTGTGCTCGTGTGGGTGTGAGTATGGGAGATGCGGGAGGTGGGGGAGGTAAAGGGGTGAGGGGGCTAATGGAGGCGGGAAAAAAGCTAGAACTTTGAAGTCAGTGTAAAAATTGGGGACAAGGAAACCATAACGCATTTTCTGAGAGAAGGTTCCAGATTCCCCCATATACCCCTTCGTAACGCTTCTGCTTGTATAATAGGGAATATAATTTATAATGAAAATTGAATATCAAAAGAAACTAATTACGTCACTAAGAAGTGAAGGTTATTTCCGCCGTGTGTGATGTCACGTGCCTATAATAAAAAGAAAGATTGACAAACAACGGACAGTATTTACCTGATAACATCCAATATAGCAATCAGAGAGTGACGTCACGACATCCACAGAAAGACATAACCAGATCAATCTGTAAATCACGTCACTATTTATATTAATGAAATGGACGTTGCTGCTCAAGTTTTACATGAATAGTTGAATATGTACGCTCAGCTCTATAGGGTTTTTATCATATCTTTATGTATTTTTCGATTGTCTTCGAATGTGCGTGCCAAGCAATAAGCAATACAAAACACCGAAACACGATGATTTTGCATACGCATACAATACACAAAATAATGACTGGAAACGAAAACAACTTGGTTCCGGAAACGGAAGTATTATATTAAACGGAAAGATTAACGTTCTCTTGATTTATGACAAGTTACATACATTTGCTCCAGCCATGCTAGCAGTGAATATTTGATTCACTCATTTTCGCGCAAATTAATCAGAAAGACTTATAAGTGGTACCTTCCTGATTTAATCACGCGCACCCTTATGATGTCATACGCTGTCTCTTGGTTTTAAATAGACTTATAGTGAGGGCGTCTTTTTAGTGAATTGTTCTAATGTTCATTGACGTGTTTTGCCTCCTAAACTAATAAAATATTATTGTTTATAAATATTAATACTATTGCTGTAATATTAGAAGTGTTGTAATTCCCCACATAGGTCAAAAAACTTTGCTGAATATCTAAGTCTCCAGAAAACTGCGCCCACACTTTTCGGTCTAGTGCCCCATTATGCAACTCTCAAGTCAAATGTGTCTTATCTCGCGCAATATATGAATTCAACTAGGCGATGTATATACAACGCAATTCAACGTTTCTGATTAGTCAAAATAATTACCCAAATACTGACAAGCATAATCACCACGGAATGACGGAAGTGACGTCTGTAGCATGTATCATATTTACTAGTGATCTGTCAAGTAATTTTCTTAGGATAAGATTCCCTCTTCAAATATCATAACTACTTAGAAAATATATCTTGTGAAGATAACAGTAACCTACTGAGTCATATTGATTGAAGGGCCACTTCTTGGGGAGGGGTATGCAAGTTCCCACAAATTTCACGGTTACAAACGGAACAATTGCACTGACATACTGGGAAGGGGAAATCTGCCCTGGCAGTTTTACCCCCTCATCCCTTCCTACGCCTCTGAACAAAGATCAGGGGCGGCCGGGTGAGGAAAAAAAGGTTGGCATTTAAGAACGGGGTCTTCTTGAAAAATTAGAAATGAAAATTAAATTTGAGCAAAAGCTGAGCGACAGCGTTTGAGAGCATTGGTTTCTATAGACCTTGTTTCACAGTTAAATCTATTACGTATTTTCGAATTTTCCTTTTCGCCCCTCTGTTCTAAATTATGGTTCAGGCCTATCGTATACGATCTGTACTTTGGGTTAGTGGCGTAGTGGCAGGGAGGGAAAGGGGAGGGGGGCAACTGCGTGTTGATCAATAACTTTTCCCTATACTATATTAAGTACGTAATACTCATTTTTTGAGTGCAAAAGCGCATGTATTTTTCACAGAAAAGACCAAAACCCCACACTATTGGCACTCGAGTTCGGACAGTAGCCGATGCATGAAAATAGCTAGTTGGTTATTCTGTCCTTGCCATGAAGGGCAAACAATTTGATTGAATACAGTTACAAAATAGGGATTCCGAGGGCTTCGCCTTTAGCGCCCCTACATGCAGCTTCGCCCTTTAGATGTGACAGGGCTTACCGCAAAACCCTGGGTTTCCTGTCCCCACCAGGGCTTCGCGGCCTTCGCCCCTATGACATGGCTAAAGTTGACACAATTTTAAGCAAGACCCATTTTGGCCCCCAATAATAAACGCCTTCCGAAATCATTTCATTCCGTCAGGAAATCTTCTTAATTTCCTGGAAATTTTTGGAAAATCTCGGTCCTTTAATTTTCGGGAACTTTCCTTCCTTTTTCGGAAATTTTCTTCAATTTTAAGAAAGTTTCCTTCAATTTTCGTGAAATTTCCTTCAATTTCTGAGAAAACTCTTTCAATTTTTAGGAAATTTCCTTCCTTTTCGTGAAATTTGCTTCTATCCTTGTGAAATTTCCATCATTTTGGGGATACTTTTGGCCTTTTCGGGATTTTTTTCTTCAATTTTCGTAAAATATGCTTCCATTTTCGTGACATTTTTTTATTTTGGAAATATTTTCTTAAATTTTTGGGAAATTTTCTTTAGTTTTTGTAAAGTTTTCTTAAATTTTCGGGAAATTTCTTTCATTTGTGGATATTTTCTTCAATTTTTGGGAACTTTTCTTCAATTTTCGGGAACTTTCCTTCATTTTTCGGAAATTTTCTTTAATTTTGAGGATTTTTTTTCAATTTTCGTGAAATTTCCTTCAATTTCTTGGAAAACTTTTTCAATTTTCAAGGAATTTCCTTCATTTCCGTAAAATTTGCTTCCATCCTTGTAAAATTTCCGTCATTTTGGAGATACTTATGGTCTTTTCGGGATTTTTTTTTAATTTTGTAAAATTTGATTCCATTTTCGTAAAATTTCCATCATTTTGGGATATTTTCTTCAATTTTGGGAAAACTTTTCTTCATGAAAAGGATAGGCTATGATTTTAAGTGAGATTTGTGGTCTCATACATACTCCATGATCTGAATGAATTTAGAATATAAATAAATGGAAGATAATTTGGTCAGACCGTAAAATTCAGGCTAAAGTTATGCGTGTGGTCATAGAGCGCTCAAATTATAGTTAAGTCCTAATCAAATTCTATGCTTTGCTGTTTAAACTGTACACATTCATACCCTTACCGAGGCCAAAGTCGAGTACTGCCTGACAGCAAAGCTGGACTCAAATTAAAAATTGAATCCGTTTAACGTTACCGTTAAACTTTTCCAAAATTAAACCTTTTCGGCCAGAAATGACTAGATAAAGCATAAAATACGTCTAATCCTGTGAAGAAACTAGACCCACACTAGACTAGACTAGAAATAAAGTCGAAAGGTGAAAGGTCATGGATCATAGGTAAAGTAAGTGTTTTTTATGCAAACTGTTGCGCCATTTTAAAACTAAAAAAGAAGTATACCAACCCTACAGCCCTATCTTGCACCCTACACCTTGGTACCTGAATTCGTGTCCCTTAGACTCTGGGGTCAAAAGGTTAAAGGTCACAGAGCTATTGACCTTTTCCACCATTTCCCCCTATAGTTATAGAATGGTTAGTGTGACGTAAGCATGAATGGTGTCATACAGTAGGGTACGATAAACGTGCAAACTTTAGAAGTTGTTCAAATATATGATTTTAGGGTGTAAGTAATTATGTACTAGTTTGTACAATTCTTGTGCCATTTTAAATTCCGAAAGTGCAAGACCTATATCAAACCTTTGTTTGTATTAAATGGTACATGAACAATTGTGTCCCGTAAACTCTGGGTCAAAAGGTCAAAGGCCACAGAGCTAGTGACCCCTTTTAACCATTCCAAGATAGTAATTAAAGAGACATAAAGTCTGATACAATCATTATTTCATATGATAGAGGATACAAATCTTAACAAACTATTAGAAAACAGCAAGTCAAAATCTGATTTCTATTTAAAGTTATTCATGTTTGAAGTTGACACATGGCTGCCATTTTGTTTAAATCTGTATTGAAATATTGTGCATGATGACATAATTTCCCCAATAGGAACATCAGAAATTAAATGTATTTCTTTACAAATGTGATTAAAGTTTTCATTCCAAAATAAAGTGACACAAAGTTTTAAGAGAATGTTTTGTTAATTTCATGTGTACACAAAAAAATTCCTTGACCCTTACGTAAGAAGAACAAAATTCTCATTACCTAGAAATCTTGAGGTATTTTATAAATAAATACAAAGCATTTCAACATCCTGCTGGGCTGATGACATCATAATCTGCATGTTTTGAAATCAAAATGGCGGCTCCCATGGTACTATTTAGTACTCAGTAGAATTAAAGATTTTAATAATTATACAAATTATGCTAGATTGCTTAAGGGGATATGAAACTTGGTCAAAAAATGTGTTATTTTTAATTCTTTCATGAAATAAGGATTATGTCAGACTTTGTTTCCTTTAAGGTGCTGAACTCAGCACCTCCACGGGATTGCTTCCTTGTTGTGATTGCATTTTCTTTTCCTGTGTACCTTCTTTCAGTCTTTACTTTATTCTGCAATCAATTCCACCGCAAATCCAAATAGGTTTTCAACTGTTTTCTTAGATTCGAAACTGCATTTTTTTTGTATCATCCTGTCAGAAAAATAAGTACCAACTTAACTGTAAGAAAATGGTAATAAGACGTGTCTCATGTCAAATCATATGATGCTCGCTACGTCTTTTTAAGTTTTTATTTTAACCTCATCTGCCAATTAAATTAGAATATCATTAATCGAGTTAAAACAACAATACAGGTTTAACGCAGTGTTCATTACCGGTGTCGTGTCTTCTTCATAAAATACAAGAAGTGTGTGGCGGCTCGAATTAAGAGGGGCATTAGGGCAGTGGAGTATCCAAGATGTTCAAATGAGGGGAGGAGGGGGATTGAATTGAACCGACACGATACCTAGTGGCATAGATGAGGTGGCACCGAAGATGTGACTTCGAGCGCAATGTGCTCTACTTTTTGGCGTGGGATCCAGGGGCCCGCATAAGGGTCCCTTGTGGGGTCCAGGGGCAAAGCCCCGTAGGAATCCAGGGGACGAAGCCCCGGTAGGAGTCCAGGGGACGAAGCTCCCGGAAGCTCTCGCAAAATTGACATTTCAAGGGAAAAAAGTATGTCACAACACATAGTAAGAAGGTGTATTATACAAGCCAAAATTCATGTCAAAGAGAGCTACTGTACACCGTATTCAAAGCGCAAAGCGCTCGACTTGTCGGCGTAGGGTCCAGGACCCGCTTAAGGGCCCCTGGTCGGGTCCGGGGAAGCCCCGTGGGATTTTGGCAAGAAGTGGGGGACGAGACCATTTGTCCTTTCACGGTGTGGTGTCGCTATGGGGCGGGGGTGGCTACACCTACCACTCCTCCCCCATTTTCTCTTCGATTTTTGACGAATGGTAAAATCGAACCCGTGGCGCCGCCCTCCCCGTGGCGCCGCCCGCCCGTGGCGCCGCCCGCCCCGTGGCGCCGCTCCAAGAAGTAAAGTAAGCTTTATATCTTTACACTTTGTCCTGCTTTGAAGTGTATTTCTAGCAAAAACAAAGTATTTTGACAGACATTTGGTTTGGTAAATATATTCTTCAAAACCAAACCAGAAAAAAAAAATCATTTGCTTTTCTCTTGGATTCAAATTTCAATTTAGCATGAATCTAACTGGAATAACGATAACATAGAATAAACGTGCACATTTAACACCATGGTATATACATACTAATAAAGAAACAACATTTTTTTAATTGCATCCTCGTCAAGAACATTCTATACTTCTAGGCCTATCTGATTTACAATTTTACAAAATAATATTTTTTCAGAGATATAATTACATTCTCTTACTATTATATGACCAAAACATATTTAGGTCTAACAGTTCTAATTTTAAGAGATTAGAAACACTAACCTGATTATTTCTTTCCATTTTGAAATATAAACTTAGGATCAAGAATCACTTATTTGAACCTGTATTAAGATTATTCTTTCAGAAGTTCGGGAAAATATCTGATTAAATGCAAAGAAACAGAATCCTTGTTTTTGAGCTGACCACAACACATTTCAGAATAATAGTTACATACTGGTGATTTATTCTGATGGATTATGTCTATATCTAGGATATAGGATGGGGAGAGGGGGTGCAGTAAATGCTTATGCATGGCCTAAAATATATTCTTATATATGGTTGATATAGCAGTCTATTCATCGCCTTAAAAGTTTTGGACCCTTTTACCTTATTCTACTGTTGTGTGTGGAATTGTGGGAGGGTGATGGGAGTGTGAGGGGGAATAGGAGAAGAGAGGGATGGGGAGGGGGGTGGGGGGGCATTACGTTCCCTAGCCCAACTCGTAAAATATATACAATCGCTTCTAGCTATAATGATTGAATAAAGATTATATGAATTCATTACTTCTTCAGAACTTTCTAGCCTGCTTATACGACCCTTGCCTTATGCCAACTAAAACCTAAAAACAAAATACGTCAGTTTATCTGATTAAAGTGAAATTGATATGAAATATAAACTCATCTTTTACTTGTTTACGTAAAGCTGTAAAGTGTGCATTTACGTTATGCAGTAATTGTTTCTTAATTATGTTTGCATAAATATTTAATTAAACTTAACGTACATAATAAATAGATAATTGTAATAGATTTTAAAAGCACAATTATAAGATGCAGCTAGAAACAAATATTACTACGATGGTTATTTCATAATCTATCCCAACGATGACTTCCTCTTGTCCACGGATTACTTAATTATCAAATATAAATGGAGTTAAGTCAATTCGAATTATTTTCTTGAGAAACATGGAGGTGAGCTTAGTGGGTCGATGACTTGAATGAGGAAGTTTCAAGAAACAATTGGAGAAAATTCGGTCGGCCGCAAAGTGATATTGGGACATTTTTTTGGATATGTTAAACTGTTAAGGACGTAGTTCGCACCTCAAACACTATTCAGAGTTGTTGAAATTTTGACAGATTATCATTCACCACTGTCTGACTGTGCTGTGCTATTAAAATGACACGACTCGACCAGTTTTACAGTTTCTGCGAAATGTATTATTCCATAATTGACATAATATTTTTATCATAGAGAAAACTTTCATACGACTTGTTTTATCTGAACAATATGTAATGCATTGCTTAAGTTTGCACATAAAGGTGGGTTACTTCCCTAATATAGCAGTGACATTGCTACATCCTTTGTCCAGGTTACTAAAGGTACTCACGGGCGAAAGGTGATTGCGTCTTTTTGGCTAATTCATGGAAATTTAGAAATAACAGAGGTCCCAGATTCAGTGCCGGGGAGTGGGTAGAAAGGGTAGCAATGTCCCTGGCCCGGCATCCTAGGGGACAGGGTCATATGGGACCCGAATGTTTGAGTTTTCCAGGGTCCCGCGATCCTCTCGGCGGCTCTACCAATTCCACCGACAGGGGATAAAAGGGGAGATACACCCGGGCCCGGGATCTTAGGGGACCCGGGTTATTAGGAACCGTCAAAATGATATGGGGCCCAGAGTTTTAGTTTGTCTCCGGGCCCCGCGACCCTCTCGACAGCACTGCCCAGCTGCCCAGTTTTAATAATCGTATTGTTGTAAAAGTATTCACTAGAAATTGATTTGGACATTTAGGTTGTCAATACCATGACGTGCAAAAGAAGTGTATTCGAAAATTTTAGTTACTCGAAAATAGCAAGCCCGAACATTTCTGCCCGCATTCATAATTTTCGGCAACCGTACAAAAGGTGAACAGGCCGAGCGATGAGCTCGAATGAGAGATGAACTCGAACGAGAGATGAACTCGAACGAGAGTTTAACATTTACTCTCGAGTTATGGGGTTTCTTGTCAGTGGAATCCGCCATTGACGAAGATTTTCCATGATACAATACGTGCTTAACATAGATTGTTAAAGTATGTGCACCTTATGTCATAATTGTGAACAAGATTAGATGTTTGTCACTTTGTAGTTCACGGAACCTGCCCTAAATCAATAAGTTTACCAGTCCAATTTGTAGATATTGAGAGATAGGCTAATTTTGGCGGAAAATAGTATCTTAAAATGTAAATACCATCTCAATTCAATTAATGAATAGTTTCTTCAAATTTGGTATTAATATTACATGGAAAGTAGTCTATTATGTTACCAAAATTATATATCATACAATTTTGTGTCATCATCTTATTTTAATGTTGGTGCGTAGAAATTATCAATGATTTGAAAGCCTGCTATTTTAGAGGCGATTTTCCCGACCGGAGCATCTCTTGGAGTGGTGAAGGTTTAAAATAAGAGTACAAACTCAGAATCAGTTATGTGTATAATCTTCAAAACTGCATCAATATGAAAAACAAGCCTTGAGTCGGCCAACCTAAATTTTCCTAAATCTTTATTCCAAGTATTATAATATTTTACATATTATCATAAATTTCCCCATCAACATTGTCATACACATCTTCTTCTTCTTTGTAGCTATAACCGACACTACACGTTTCTTGGTCAGGCATATTCACGGTATCGCCATTTTGTTTATCATTGATAATACCGATGTTACATTGTCCACGAATCTGATCGACATAGATTTTGTGAGCCTGCTTTGTGTCTGCTTCATATATAGCATCGTGTTTTACCATCTGGTAGATCGTTTCACCCTTTTTGATCTCGTCGCTATACGAGATATTTGGATTGATCATTGTGTAAGCCGTAGTGACTCCATCATCCTTTGTATTGTCCATGGCGTACACACCATACCTCTTGGCCGTATTGTCTCCACGGTGGAAGACTACATCCGCGACTTCATATAAATCTGCCTCGGCATCGGTGCTATCTTGAGCTGTATTGGATCGAGCAGTACCCAGATCGACGCCTCGAATTGCCAGATGTTGTAGTAACGCAGAACCCAAGTCCGTGGCCTCGCTGCAATGCTGTCGCATTGGTGGTAATGGGGGGCTCCCAAAATATGGTGCGCCTTTCGAGACGGTACTATTAGATACAGTTTGCCCGCCTAACGCCATTTTCTCCGTTGCCTTTTGAGCCTCAAACGATTCATTGGGCGAAATTAAATTTTCTTTTGGCATATTTTTTCTAGTTGCAAGGAAAACAATTATAACCAGAGTCATTAACACAACTACTGCTGCGGTAACAGTATAGGGAATTGTATTCATAGTGTCAGTTTGTGCAGCTACAATCTCGGGAAAATCTGACACTTTATTACTTAGCGGATCGGGAAAATCTGACACTTTATTACTTGGCGGATCAGGATTGATGTGCTTAGCAGAAACAGATGCTATGTTGGACACAGGACTCACGTTTCCTTTAGCATCTGTTGTTGTTACAGCAAATGCATACGAAAATTTGCCAGCTGCAAAATTATTAATAATGAAAATTGAAACAAAATTATCAATTGAACTATCAATGTATAACAAAGTATCAAACTAGAATTGTAGTGCTCTGCATAGAGTGCATATACTTCCGTCTCCTTGGCAATCATAATATTTGTACAATATTGTAGAGTTTATTCCCTAATACAATATATCTACCTCAGAAGTCCTAGGCTCACAAAAGTTGTATCCCCAAACAATCTCTACTGCTATACAAGGATGTTTCCCTGTGATCTAGGTCATATTATTGTTTTTACTTTTATTTAGACTACGGATCCGTTTCAGGCAAGATTTGAATCCCATCAAGTTCATTTTAAAACTTATCTTTTCAAGCAATGACTCATAAAATGTTCATTTGATTTAGCATATTTCTTTTCTTTGAAATTGATACTATTTGATGTTCTTAAAGTACAGAAAACTGATTTTTGGGGATTTCCTTTCAGGGCATGCATTCATTGTTCAGCACACTCCATTGTTCAGCACACTCCATTTGGAAAGCACACTCCATTTGGAAAGCACACTCCATTTGGAAAGCACACTCCATTTGGAAAGCACACTCCATTTGGAAAGCACACTCCATTTGGAAAGTTTCAACTAAATCTCGACAGATCTCACTCTAAACATCCCATCCTCTATTTTTGCCCTGCTCCTGTTCCAACAGGACCCAAATTGTAATCAATATTTCCTTTGGAAGTAAAACTAAAAAATAAAGAAAAACAAACAAACAAACAAACACACACACCAAATTGAATCAAAATATAATCATCAGTTTTTTGATTATGCTCATGACAAATATACACAATAACAAAGAAACTAACAAACAGCGACGAAAACATAACCTCTGTCCAATTTCGTTGGCGGACGTAAAGATGAAGATTAGAAATATTATTGCTTTGAAAAGAAACAAAATAACGAGGTTTTAACGAGGTTTTAATTTTCATACTGAAGAGAAAACCTAAGATATATCAGAACGTTTAAAGAAATGATAAAGTTTCCATGCTGGGGATAACTTACCACCCATGTCTGGAGATAACTTACCACCCATGTCTGGAGATAGCTTACCACCCATGTCTGGAGATAACTTACCACCCATGTCTGGACATAACTTACCACCCATGTCTGGAGATAACTTATCACCCATGTCTGGAGATAACTTACCACCCATGTCTGGAGATAACTTACCACCCATGTCTGGAGATAACTTACCACCCATGTCTGGAGGATCTATTTACATATTCATGAAATTTTACATTGAGGTTCACAATGCCCCCTTTTGAAAATTACTTTTCTTGCCAAAATGTTGCCAAAAGTTGTCCAAAAAGTTGCCAAATTGTTGTAAAACTCACCTTTGTATTGTATTGTATTATATTGTATTGTATTGTATTGTGTTATATTGTTTTGTATTGTATTATATTGTATTGTATTGTATTATATTGTATTTTATTGCATCTCAATTTGTATAACAACAATGGGGTTTGTATTTCAGTAGAAAACAATTTGGTTATATTTCGATAGATGTTAAGTCATACCTGTTAAAGGAAGTTTCACTTCAATGGCCTCAGTTTCCCGTGGGTATTTTGGCATCAGACTATCATTTCTCGTCAAATATGCCAGGTCTTCGTCATACTGAAAGGACTCAGACAAGGTGGAGTTATCATTCGGTGGATCACGAAACGGTTTCAACAGGTGACCAATCGAAAAATTGTTATGTAATTCTAAACCTTTGGTATGAATTCGGATTTCATATGCAGTTGCTGGAATGAGCAAGAGTATTACCGTTACTAGAATTTGAAGCACATTGTATTGCATATACGTATGGTATAAGGCACATAGCTATAGTGCCATTCATTATAGTCTAGCGCTTTACAGCCTATGCAGTAGACTGCGCATGAAATAATACATCATCGTAAACTTCAAGGCAAACATTTCAAGAAGACAACGACAATTTGAGACAAGGGTGTTATCTATGTTTATGTTTTCCAAATTTATCACAGTTGGTTCAGCTCAACTAAAGACAAACATCAACACTATCGAAAACTATATGATATATACTATGATTAATTCATCATCGCAATTATACTATTCGTACAATATTGTAGAGTTCATTCCCCATGCATAATATTATTATTATTATTATTATTACATGCTTTGAAGAGCTTTTAGATGCTTTAGTTTAGGAAAGATATTCAAACTTACTGTTATTTTAGGACTGTTGTTGGCGCATTGGTCTCAAGTTGTAAAAACTCTACAAGAAACCTCTTCGAAGGAAATAGCCAGAAAAAATATCACAAATCTTATCAGATTGAAAAGTCCGAAAATAAAATTTTCAAATGACTTGTTTATTTTCCTGTCAGATATTTTGAAGCCTTAGATGGTGTTGTTATCAAAATTACCATTTTTTCTCACCTTTCCAAATTTTCAAGCCAGAAAAATGTCTATAATCCGATTCAGGACTTTTAAGATATGTATTAGGCCTACTATCACGCTAAATCGTTATATACTGTGCATGCCTCCGTGAAGTAAGAAATTAATTCACGCCAGTTTACTCCTTTAAGTCACTCTTTGACGATAAAAGTGTCTGAGGTAAAACATGTTACAAACCTTGACCGTCCATTAGATCATCTCCTGGCGCCGTGAAGGTCAGAACCACAGCAGCCTTAAACACGTCGAGTTTAGCACGCAGGTCAGTAATCCTATGAGGAGCATACACATCGCTATCTGCAAAATATATATGTGTATATATATATATATATATATATATATATATATATATATATATATATATATATATATATATATATATATATATATATATATATATATATATATATATATATATATATATATATATATATATATATATATATATATGTATATATATATACATATTTATATATATATCTATATATATATATATATATATATATATATATATATATATATATATATATATATATATATATATATATATATATATATATATATATATATATATATATATATATATATATATATATATATATATATATATATATATATATATATATATATATAATGTTATTTCTCTTTAAGGTTTAGTATCATCGTCAAGAAACAGCGCATCTGTTTTGACACATAATTAGGCACAATGTAGTTGTGGTAGTTAATTTGTATTCATAGATAAGCCATTTCGATATCCGCCCTTTAATCACAACTCTATTGCTTATTTTCGCGGTCTGCAGTCCATTCCAATATTGTGCGCCATCTACGACATTGCTACAGGCAGCGCCCTCACTCAATATTTCTTAAATAATGTACACAGTGTGGCCGTTTAAACCATTCCCGAAATAAAATCCGTACGTACAGTATATGTATAATCGTACACTGTATGTATATAGTGTGAGGTGTATATAGTGTGAGGTGTATATAGTGTGAGGTGTATATAGTGTGAGGTGTATATAGTGTGAGGTGTATATAGTGTGAGGTGTATATAGTGTGAGGTGTATATAGTGTGAGGTGTATATAGTGTGAGAGTGTATATAGTGTGAAGTGTATATAGTGTGAGGTGTATATAGTGTGAGGTGTATATAGTGTGAAGTGTATATAGTGTGAGGTGTATATAGTGTGAGGTGTATATAGTGTGAGGTGTATATAGTGTGAGGTGTATATAGTGTGAGGTGTATATAGTGTGTGAGGTGTATATAGTGTGAGGTGTATATAGTGTGAGGTGTATATAGTGTGAGGTGTATATAGTGTGAGAGGTGTATATAGTGTGAGGTGTATATAGTGTGAGGTGTATATAGTGTGAGGTGTATATAGTGTGAGGTGTATATAGTGTGAGGTGTATATAGTGTGAGTGTATATAGTGTGAGGTGTATATAGTGTGAGGTGTATATAGTGTGAGGTGTATATAGTGTGAGTGTATATAGTGTGAGGTGTATATAGTGTGAGGGCAGTGATGCGTAAATTTTCGGTGGCCTTGAGATGTTCGATTTTCTAACGTGTGGAAAACCCCGAACATGGCTGATGCAAGGGCGCAAATTTTCATGATTTAATGCATAGTGTAAAGGATAAGGTAACACACTGACCCGTCTTCGTAAAGTTTTGTCTTTGTTTGTTCTGTATGACTGCGCTTAAGCAGAATAAATACTTGGAACTTTTACATAACACACACACTACCGTTGGAACGAAGACCTTGGATAGCTATCTACCTATTGGTGGCATACTGAGCACGTTTCGTGGACTAAAGAGTTAATGTTTCCTTCTCCCCGATGTATCTGTCTCTCAAGTAAGAAAGTTGCTGTTACCTTTAATATGAACTAATTAAAAAACCGACTTGGAGCATCAAATGCAGACAAATCACTAAACTTTCAGCGTAGTACATACAAAACATATAACACTACGAATTGATAATAGGCATCATCATAAATAGTTGAAAATGAGGATAAAATTTTCTCACCATGAAAATTGCAAGAAGAACCACCCTCACAGGTAAATGACCCTCCGTCAAATACACGGCTAATGTTTCCCAAGGGTTCGTAAGCTTCGATGGACTGAAGGTCAAGATTTAAATAATCAGGGTTTGCTGTTGCTTTACTTAATCCAACTCGTCCTAGTAAGTCCAGTTTCGCTTGCCCTTGAATTAACACCTGCAAAATTGAAAATACGCCCGTTTTGACATAAAGAGATAAAGGTATCTTCAGATACACAAAGAAAATATTTAATCTGATGAGATGTTGATATGGATTCAAAAAACCTTAAAATAGTAGTTTCTGATATTGTTTTACCTGAGCAGTGTATCTGCCTTTCCCGTGAACCTGGTGAAATAACAGGTGTAGATTCCGTCATTGGCATGAACGTCACTACCTATACCATCATCGTGCAGAACGACGGGCTCTCTGCTTCCTGAGCTATTAATCACTATTGCGGTTACACGAACATCCAAGACGGGGGTATATCCTTGAGAATAACAGTAATGAAAATGAAATATCGCAAATACATGGAGACTCTGAAACAAAGGTCTTTATCCAAGATGTGAACAGGAACTCATGAACATTCGTGGAATAGGTTTAATGACAACAAAGATCAAAACAAAGTGACCTTCTGATTTCATGCACTTTGCCATATAAAGGTTCCTTGAAGAAGTTGTATACGTACATACATACATATATACATACATACATACATACATACATACATACATACATACATACATACGTACATATATACATACATACATATATACATACATACATACATACATACATACATACATACATACATACACCCATACATACATACATACATAAATACATACATACACACATATATACATACATACATACACACATACATAATTATATACATACATACACACACACACATACATACACACATACATACACACATACATTCTGGCATTTATAAGCTGCGCATTTTGTCCAAACAATCGCTACAAAGCGCAGGTAATAATGACGCACCCGAGTTTACAGTAAAATATAGTAAAAATGTTTACAAATGAGTTTTAAGAACTGTAGAACGAGCACTCTTATCGCTAAAAGGGACACTGTTCCGTAAATTGGGAGCAGCATTGGGGAAGGCACGATCTCCTGTCTGAGATGATGTTCGAAGAACAGCAAGAAAAAGCTTTGGAGACGTACGGAGACATCGAGCTGGTGTATATATTTGGAGGCGGTTGCTTATATAAGATGGTGACTTGTTCAACAGAGCTTTATACACATGGCAGCATGGAGCCAAATTTTGAAA
>JAIGNY010001965.1:1745000-1762500 GCA_020152595.1 Chiridota heheva
TTGCGTAGAGTCAGACGCTCTACCACTAAGCTGCTACGCTCTACCACTAAGCTGCTACGCTCTACCACTCAGCAGCTACGCTCTACCACTAGCTGCTACGCTCTACCACTAAGCTACTACGCTCTACCACTAAGCTGCTATGCTCTACCACTAAGCTGCTACGCTCTACCACTAAGCTGCTACGCTCTACCACTAAGCTGCTACGCTCTACACTAAGCTGCTACGCTCTACCACTAAGCTGCTACGCTCTACCACTAAGCTGCTACGCTCTACCACTAAGCTCTACCACTAAGCTGCTACGCTCTACCCCTAAGCTGCTACGCTCTACCCCTAAGCTGCTACGCTCTACCACTAAGCTGCTACGCTCTACCACTAAGCTGCTACCCTTTACCACTAAGCTGCTACGCTCTACCACTAAGCTGCTACGCTCTACCACTAAGCTGCTACGCTCACCACTAAGCTGCTACCCTCACCACTAAGCTGCTACGTTCTACCACTAAGCTGCTACGCTCTACCACTAAGCTGCTACGCTCTACCACTAAGCTGCTACGCTCTACCACTAAGCTGCTACGCTCTACCACTAAGCTGCTACGCTCTACCACTAAGCTGCTACGCTCTACCACTAAGCTGATACGCTCTACCACTAAGCTGCTACGCTCTACCACTAAGCTGCTACGCTCTACACTAAGCTGATACGCTCTACCACTAAGCTGCTACGCTCTACTTCCTGGTAAATTAAGATTTGTTATGTAGGTTTGATATTGTAGTGCAATGATTTATGTAGAAAATAACAACGCTCACCTGCCGAACAACTTGCAGTCTTTTTTCATGCTTCCAGAAGTATCAATTACAAGAACCACACTTTTTACTGTCCCCTGAATTCTTTGAATGATATGAAATGTAGGGGGTATATAGCGTGTTGCCATCTGATTATGGAAATCCTCATGACAAAGAAGAACCTATAACATTGGAAGGTTACAAAAAGACCAAATATCGATATCGAGATAAAAATACAATACAATGCAACGTTTGAGATTGGTCGAAATATTAAGTAGATGCTTTCTCAGTGTTATTTACAGACTGTTAAGGTTCTTTCAGTGGATTCTAAAATAATTCAAAACAGGCTATTTAGGGCAGACTTATCATCCAATCATAATATATTGATAGTCATCATAGTATATTGATAGTCATCATAGTATATTGATAGTCATCATAGTATATTGATAATCATCATAGTATATTGATAATCATCATAGTTTATTGATAATCATCATAGTTTATTGATAGTCATCATAGTATATTATAGTCATCATAGTATATTAAATAGTCATCATAGTATATTGATAGTCATCATATATATATGATAGTATGATGGTATATTGAAAGTCATATATATATATTGATATTGATATTGATAGTGATATATATATATATATATATTGATAGTATATTGATAGTCATCATTGTATATTGATAGTAATCATAGTATATTGATATATTATACTATATTGATAGTCATATAGTATATTATAGTCATATAGTATATATATAGTCATCATAGCATATTAATAGTCATCATAGTATATTGATAGTCATCATAGTATATTGATATTGATAGTATATATAGTATATTGATAGTATATTGATATTCATCATTGTATATTGATAGTCATCATATATATTGATAGTCATCATTGTATATTGATAGTCATCATAGTATATCAATAGTATATATATAGTATATTAATAGTCATTATAGTATATTGATAGTCATCATAGTATATTGATAGTCATCAAAGTATATTGATAGTCATCAAAGTATATTGATAGTCATCATAGTATATTGATTAGTCATCATAGTATATTAATAGTCATCAAAGTATATTGATAGTCATCATAGTATATCAATAGTCATTATAGTATATTGATAGTCATCATAGTATATTGATAGTTATCATTGTATATTGATAGTATCAAATTGATACTAATATTGATTGTGATAGTCATAGGATATTGATAGTATATTGATAGTCAGCATTGTATTGATAGTCATCATAGTTTATTGATAGTCATCATAGTATATTGATAGTCATCATAGTATATTGATAGTCATTAACATCTACTTCTGTTATGGGTGAGCAATTGCAACATGGGTAAAAGATTAATATACTCACCTCCCAAACACTTTTCATTCCACAAAGAATGTTTTGCTCATTGGGGGCATCATAATTATGGGTATGATTATCGCAAAAGGAATCCATCTAAAATAATGTAAATTTATTATAATTTATAAAAAGATTGAGAGTGCTGTGTACAGTGCATGACGGTAGGAAACGTTCATAGTTGACTACCGTGAACTGCTTTCCATGTATTGTGAAATCTTTTATTTTGTTTAGAAAGTTGTATAAATAAGTTGGAAAAAATGATGAGTTCTAAATCTTATTCAGCTTATCAATCGCCAACCTACATTTTAAGTTTTTATCTTCTCACATGGTCTCCTTCAAAAGCAACGTTTAACTTACAAACTTAAACATTTAACACAACATATAACAGCACACAAATTTACAATTTCAATATATTCTTATACGTTAAATATAACGCAAGTTATAAGCCGGTGTATACCAATAACGTGGAAATTGTTTGTCTTAGCAGGAAAAATAGCGAACTCTCATACAAGTTTTCCAATAGCTTAAAGCCATGTTTATAATAGATATAGGAGGAAGTCTACATTACAGTTAGGTTTATTGAGTGCGGGATGTGAAGTCACCTGATGCAAATACTGCTTGTACATTAAAGACAAATTGTTCCGTCCACCACCATCATCATCATCATCATCATCATCATCATCATCATCATGAACATCATCATAAAATCTACACTTTCGCTCTGGAAATCCATCTTTTCCCATTGCACACTTCTTCTTTTTGTTGCTTGCAAGTCCCAGTTTTCCTACAGAAAGCAAAAATAGATTTTAAGTGTTTCGGGTTTCAGTTTTGTTAAAGAGGCGATATCGTCATATCTCATATGTGCACAATATTTAGAATTCCTTTAGATTTTTTGATTGGTTGAAATTTTGATGCGCGATTCGTTGTCTCGTATTGCAAGGTATATAGTTATTCAAAACGCCTCCAAGTTCACATCACGAGATAGCTAAGACGCTTGCGGCTTTCGTTAGAGACGTTTATTTCTTCAAAACATGCCGTGAGTTCAAGCCCCGGTAGAATCGTTTATTTTGACTTTTTGCTTTCAACTTTTTTTTCTTTTTTTTAAAAATTTTTAATTTGGTGACTATCATTGTAGTATTATAATACTAAAATTTCACTTTCCCTTTCTGACAAAAATGCATTGGAAAAAACAAATAAGTTTCTCGTTACAGTAACGTAATGCGCTGTGTGTAATTCTGCACACACAACGTACATGCTAGTGTCTGGCTGTACTGTGTGGTACAAACAGACAGAGGATCGGATCTTGCCTCCACAACCAGAAAGTGACGTCAAAACAAAGTATCCCCCATTTTTATCGTATTTTACTGAGACGAGCCTCCCTCTTTAACCGAATACAATTTTCATTATTACCAATTTACTATGATGTATCAATGGTATATTTTGTACGTACCCGAAAATTCGATCTGTATGGGAGTTTTTCATATAATTGAATGCAAATAATTGTTCTGTTCCTACCTTTCTACTCTATGTTTCAAAGTTATTCATGACATTAAGAAAATACAAAGAAAATATTAAGGGTTTTATGTATCTACTTCAACAGCCATACCTTAAACAAGTTTCTAAATTCCTTTGAAGAAATGAAAGTTGATCTGTTTATTGGTGCGAATAGTGGCTTACCTTTTATGTCTAAAGAACACCTTGTTGCTTCAACCTCCCCTGTTACGGAGGCATAAAAATTGGCCTCCTCGGTAAGCGGATTTTCGTCGAAAACACCCCATCGATAGTGACCCCATTCATGCGATAATACCTGTTAAAGGATGAGGTTTTGTTTATTAATGAAATTAAAACAGACTTGACATAGATGATATGCATGTAATGTAACTTCATCTCCAAACTCACAGTCTAATACAATACTGCACATCTCACCGCAATGTAATCTGTGGGATCGCTCATATCATTACGTCACTTTTCACTGAGTTTATCGTTTATGAAAGCATTAAAGGAATACATAGATATCAAACAACAGAAATAATACGAATTTCTTGCAATCCTTGCGGCTTGAATTTTCACATCTCAATGTTTCACACGAATATTTCATTGTGTTCGCAGCGTTATAATACAATAATTAATTGTATATAAAATATACACCGTGAGTGTACAATGTGTATGCTGTGCGCGGTGATAATTAAAAGAAAACAAAATATATTGTACTTGTCATATGCATTTGTATATGCAAATGATCTTTACTGCTTTTTTGGCTTCTGCAGGTAGGCATGGGAACATTTAAAAAAAGCTTAAACCATTTCCTGGACCACGAAGGCCCATAAGGGCGGTTAAAACCATTTTCTGAACCACGAAGGCCCATAAGAATCGTTAAAACCATTTTCTGGACCACGAAGGCCCGGGCCGTTAAAACCATTTCCTAGACGACGAAAGCCCACAGGGGCCGTGAAACTATTTCCTGGACCACAAAGGCCCATTAGGGCCGTTAAAACCATTTCCTGGACCACGAAGGCCCATAAGGGCCGTTAAAAGTATTTCCTAAACCACGACGGCCCATAAGGGCCGTTAAAACCATTATCTGGACCACAAAGCACCATAAGGGGCGTTAAAACCATTTCGTGGACCACGAAAGCCCATAAGAACCGTTAAAACCATTTTCTGGACCACGAAGGCCCCGGCCGTAAAACCATTTTCTGGACCACGGAAGCCCACAAGGGCCGTAAAATCATTTTTTGGACCAAGAAGGCCCATAAGCGCCGTTTAAACCATTTCCGGGACCACGAAAGCCCATAAGGGCCGTTAAAACCATCTCTGGACCACGAAGGCCCATAAGGGCCGTTAAAATTATTTCGTGGACCACAAAAGCCCACAAGGGCCCTTATATCCATTTCGTGAACCACGAAGGCTCATAAGGGCCGTTAAAACCATTTCCTAGCCCACGAAGGCCCATAAAGGCCGTTAAAACCATTTCATGGACCACGAAGGCCCATAAGGGCCGTTAAAACTATTTCCTGGACCACAAAGGCCCATAAGGGCCGTTAAAACCATTTTCTGGACCACGAAGGCCCATAACGGACGTTAAAATTATTTCCTGGATTAAAAAGGCCCATGAGGGCCGTTAAAACCATTTCCTGGACTACGAAGGCCCATAAGCGCCGTTAAAACCATTTTCTGGACCACGAAGGCCTGGGCCGTTAAAAGCATTTCTTGGACCACGAAGGCCCACAAGGGCCGGTAAAAGCATTTCCTGGACCACGACGGCCCATAAGGGCCGTTAAAACCATTTCCTGGACCACGAAGGCCCATAAGGCCGTGCATATCCCCGGTTGATGCGTTGCAAGCGAATACGAATCATTGACTCTCTATGAACAACGTAACGTAGTTTAAATCCTTACTTAATTAGCAGCTTAGTGGACTGGGGTAAATACAACAAAGTGACTTGCTAAACTGCTAAAGAACAAAGTACAGTAATCGTGCCAGGATTCACACTCAGTACCTTTGGGAATATGAGTTTGACTTTCTACCACTAAGCCATATCTACCTACTGTGGTGTAGCGGTTATTACACATGTCTACAGACCACGAGGCCCTGGGTTCAAGCCTGGGGTGGGTAGACACGCCAGTGCACCACAACTGGTTATCAAAGGCCGTGGACATTGACTTGGTTGTCGATGTTATGTCTGTCCGTACGTCGTACCTGTGTTCTCGTCCGGGTCGTATTAAGCGTTTCGTGATAACATTTGTACTATTATAACCGAATACGCAGGCGACGACCCCGTCATTGTAATTGTGTGTTCAACTCTCTCACTAAGCCACCTAAGGTTTGGTTTTGGGGAAAGGTGAAAACAAATATTCCTAGGTTTAGAGATTGAAAAGTCTTGTGATTGGGATGATCTAACTTTCCTCAAATTCATGTTCTAAAATTTAGAGCAATTCATTACGACTAACGAGAAAAATTACTATTTGAAGAGCAATTCAAGACTCGATTTCTTCTGCCAATTATGTTTTAATGCAATAGCTCTAAAATGGACGTTCAAGCTCTACATTTTCTCGGTTGGAAAAAAATATTATACCGACGAAGATGCTCATTCTAGTGATAATCGTCAGCAAACTATTGTGGACAACTTGTTTTACTTTTTACTCCTTTTTGTTCCATTTGAATGACCTTTTGCTGATTACATCCATAAATTTGTGACCATTACCAGAAAAATGAAGCTGAAATTTGTCAGAATGAAAATATACTCTGAAAGGTTGTTTCGTTTGAGGCTTATCATATTATTCCGCACCCATGTTTATTTGTCAGAATGCCTGAAGTAGTCATGGAAGACATTGCGTATAAATTTCACTTCATAAAACAAATACTTAAAATAAACATATTATCTGTTACAATCTACAAACCCCCGTTGCATCATTATAACCTGATAACTGCAGTTTATTTCTTCTCCCAGATAATCAGACAAATAAGGACTGCTTAATATTATGGATATCTAAATTTAGTTAACTATGCAGTACAATATTGAAAAACCAAGCTTCTCTTCGAATCATTTTTGGATGATTTATACTTTTTTGAGGGAATGATGCGATCTTACGATTGGTACTTACTTGACTACGATTCCCCCAGATACGAGCCACCGTATCATTCAGTAGGTACTGCGGAGTCAGATGGATGTACAACCCCGGAGAGCCGCAATGGCTGGGTTTGTTTGTATACGGCAAATCAGGATGCACATTATCTGCTATTGGCGGAAGGTCAATTCTAACATCACTGTCCTCAAACGTCTCCCACGTGACTTGTTCGGCGTTTGAAATGATGACCAGCTCTCGGGGACAAGGATACGAATTTCTTTGAAGTAGACGTGGAATCTAGAATATCAACGTTGCAACATTCAAGTCGTAGATATGTTTCTTATATTTCCTACGATCGAACTGATGGAATCGAAATGGATCAAAATGTGGAATATAAAAACATCCTGTAAATAGATTATTGAAAGTTTTGAAGCAAACTTTAAACCCTTTCTTATCTTCTACTTATATTCCTCAAGCTTGTCGAATATAATGCATCGTATATAATCGCTGTAAAGCGCTTCACTAATTGTCTTTAGTATAAGTGTAAATTCATACAGGTACCAAAACTTTGCGATTTTTCAGTGGCGTGATTAAGAGGGTGGGGTAGGGCAGCAGCCCGGCCCAGGCCATACAAAGGGGCCCGTGAAAATATATCAGTATACCTATGTACAAGCAGAACCCCACTCGCCCGGCCCTTAGGGCCCTAGCTACGCCACTCCGATTTATCACATATTTATTGAAAGTTTTATTTTCCGGTTGTTTCTGAAGATTGTGTCTTTCAATATCAACAGGCTAATCAACTGGCCTCCATGACAGTCACCTGACAGTGGTTGTAAGATATTACCAATTGCCGTACTTATTATTTTGAAGTTCCTACACCACGGAGATTATTCTTAAGATTGGAAACATGTAAAGATAAGCAAATATTCAAATATGGTGATATCAAAGATGCATATAAAGATAACCAGATATTTAAATCTGGTGATATCAAAGATGCATGGAAAGATAACCATATAATCAAATCTGGTGATATCAAAGATGCATGTAAAGATAACCAGATAATCAAATCTGGTGATATCAAAGATGCATGTAAAGATAACCAGATAATCAAATCTGGTGATATCAAAGATGCATGATAAAGATAATCAAATCTGGTGATATCAGATAAAGATAACCAGATTCAAATCTGGTGATATCAAAGATGCATGTAAAGATAACCAGATAATCAAATCTGGTGATATCAAAGATGCATGTCCCCAATATATGTTCTTCTGCTATATCAAATCGTTTTAAAAAGAAGTTCATAAATCTTTATATTGTTTCTAGTGTCAAAAGAGGTTTATGTACGATAGCAAGTCAAGTTGCAGATCTGGACAATCTTGTGAAACTGCTTTAGTAAATATGATGATCAAACTGCTTTAGTAAATATGATGATCAAACTGCTTTAGTAAATATGATGATCAAACTGCTTTAGTAAATATGATGATCAAACTGCTTTAGTAAATATGATGATCAAACTGCTTTAGTAAATATGATGATCAAACTGCTTTAGTAAATATGATGATCAAGCTGCTTTAGTAAATATGATGATCAAACTGCTTTAGTTAATATGATAATCAAACTGCTATAGTAAATATGATGATCAAAGTGCTTTAGTAAATATGATGATCAAACTGCTTTAGTAAATAATGATCAAACTGCTTTAGTAAATATGGTGATCAATCTGCTTTAGTAAATATGGTGATCAAACTGCTTTAGTAAATATGATGATCAAACTGCTTTAGTAAATATGATGATCAAACTGCTTTAGTAAATATGATCAAACCATTGCTAGAAAATCATGATCAAAGAGTATATACTGTTATATTCATTGGTTTAGGAAGAACTTTTAGTGTCCGTCCTGGAATTCCTTCTTAGGCAATGGCGATGGTGGGTGAGTGTTAGTCAAGCGCACTAAAATGGTTTCATTCATACTTGTCAAATAGGAAACAAAGCTGCAAAGTGTACATATCAATAGATGTTTTAGAAAGAGCTCGTAATGTTAAAATTGGTATTCCATGATGCTCAATCCTGGGATCAATATTATTTACTATATTTACCATATCTATATATGTAGGCGATAATACCTTATCCGCGAGTGGCGATAATATAAGTGCCATTAATGAGAAGGTTATATTTTATATGCAACAAGTAACTAAATTGATTAAAAGGAGTGAATCAGTTCTTAACGTTAACCAAGATAAATTAAAGTGATTGACTTTTCAAAAAGATTTGATATAGCAGTATTCAAATTTGTAGATTATTGAAGAAAAAATTTTGAATAGAAAAGTGAAATTAACAACATAGATAGCGTTTGCATAGCCAAATGCTCTGGTATTATAGCATTCAAAGATTTCCTTTTTCATGATCATAGGTTATATGGTAACAATGTGTGCAGCAAAATACGTTTGCTTCGGATGGTGAACAGATGTTTGAGAAGCCAAATGCGCAGGTGTTATGGCATACAGAGATTTTCTTTTCATGATCATAGGTTATATGGTAACAATATGTGCAGCAAAATACGTTTGCTTCGGATGGTGAAAGATGTCTGAGAAGCCAAATGCGCAGGTGTTATGGCATACAGAGATTTTCTTTTTCATGATCATAGGTTATATGGTAACATTATGTGCAGCAAAATACGTTTGCTTCGGATGGTGAAAGATGTCTGAGAAGCCAAATGCGCAGATGTTATGGCATACAGAGATTTTCTTTTGCATGATCATAGGTTATATGGTAACAATATGTGCAGCAAAATACGTTTGCTTCGGATGGTGAAAGATGTCTGAGAAGCCAAATGCGCAGGTGTTATGGCATACAGAGATTTTCTTTTTCATGATCATAGGCTATATGGTAACAATATGTGCAGCAAAATACGTTTGCTTCGGATGGTGAAAGATGTCTGAGAAGCCAAATGCGCAGATGTTATGGCATACAGAGATTTTCTTTTGCATGATTTATAGGTTATATCGTAACAATACGTGCAGCAAAATATTTTTGTTTTGGATTGTGAAAAGGATGCCGGAGGATAATCATTTATTCTTGCTATATAATGCATTTATATTCCACATTTTAACTTTGAAAGTAATGTGTGGGCTGAAAACCCCAAAAGATACAACAAATATATTTGACATATAAAAAGTTGCACAAGAATTATATGATAATCAATGGGGGACCCCTTCCTCTGAAAAAAATGATATTTTACAATCGTCAATTAAAATATCGAAACAATTTTCCCTTAGAGAAGCGTGATTGTGTTTCAAATTCTTAATGACATCTCCAGCAAATCTAATATGAATATTCACAGAATTGGGGTTCAATGCATCGCACACACAGAGTCAACAATGTTTAATTTAAACTAATATTGTGCCGATCCAGAATATTATAAGATGCGATCCCTTACTTTTAAGAAATTGATAATTTATAATACCGAAATAATTTCCCCCTGACATTTCGCATGTGCCAGCTAACAATGATGATCTTAAACTGCTATAATGCCGAATGTAATAGTATATATTTGTTCAGTTATAATGACAAGCATTCATGGAACATAACCAGCCTCGGATTCAGGGAAATTCTCTCATTCTATAGAAGTTCGTAAAACGTGTCATTTAACAAATTTCAGTCTTCGCACATCTTATCCTCTTGTTTATTGATTAAAAGAACAGTATCGTCTCATAAATACATTAGGAATGAACGCCACTGAGAAGTTAACGTCACTTCCGGTTTTCAATTTTGCCTATTGATTGCGAGAAATTTGTGATGTCATCGATCTCACATCCGACGGACCGAACACAGGGGCCTCTATTTGTTCTTGGTAGCATCATAGAATTCTTGCAATTAATACGAAAAATTGAGAAACGGAAGTAACATTACCAGGCGGCGGCGTTCACTTCTGGATTTATTTATGGCACAATACCTTTCCTTTAAACACCGTTTAATACAAGTGATATCTTGCCAATGATTTCTGTGTTTTTGCTACATTTTCCTTACAAACTGACAAATGTAAGATTGATTAGGTACAGTTTTTCGTTGTGCATGTGTTTTTGTTGTTTTATGCCTCTTAATGCTCTTTTTGCAAACTTTCATCCCCTCTAATTTAATTTATTCAGTTTCATATAATCATTGTACGTTGTTTTTTTGCCCATTTAAGCATACTACTGTATAAAAGGACGTCCAGTACTTTTGCATTATTCATTTAAAAAAAGCGACCATTATAAAAAGATAATCATAAATACTGTGCATGTGTTTTTGTTGTTTTTGTTAAATGCTTAAATAACAAATGAATAAACAGATAACATAAAATATAATTTTCTCTAACCTACTCCCCTAGCCTTGTTTTTGATTTTGTATAAAGGACGTCCATATTTGCAATTCATTTCGACCAAAAGTTAAATGCTTAAATACATGAAATATCTTCTCTAACCTACTCTAGCCTTATTTAATTTTGTATATTTGAAGCTCCACAAAACCTTTGTACCAAGTTGTGTATTTATTATGATTTGTATGTTTCTTACATTTGGAATTTTTACAGTTTTTTCGTTGTGCATGTGTTTTTCTTGTTTTATGCCTCTTGGAAGACCAAGTTGATTTGCGTTACCCTGGAGAAATTTGTGAACAAATAGATTAACAAATGAATAAACAGATAAGATAAATATTTCAATTTTCAACTTGAAGCTATATTCTTATTCTATTTGCAGAATATATAATAATATATGGACTTTATATTGCGCATTTTCTAGTTAAAGAAATATTCAAATGTGCCTAACAAACAAAGCAATAAGGAAAAACAAAACAAGGAAACAACAATGTTAACAAATTACTGGGTGCATCGAAGGCTTCTTTAAAAAGGTGGGTCTTGATTTTTTTTTAAATGTTAAGAGAAGAGGCAAATTGAATAAATGAAGGGGCCTGGGCATTCCACAGTTTAGGGCCAAAAACGTTTTGAAAGCGACCTCCAAATTTTGTTTTAGGTTATAGGACTTTGAGAGAGATTTTAATTTGAGAACGCAAGAAGTAGTTGGTATTAATTAAATAAAACATTTCAATTAAATAAGTAGAAGCCAAATTAATAAATGACTTATAAACGAGAACAATGACTTTCAATGTAATTCTGTAACGGACTGGTAACCGGTAACGGACTGGTAACCAGTAACGGACTGGTAACCAGTAACGGACTGGTAACCAGTAATGGACTGGTAGCCAGTAACGGATTGGTAACCAGTAACGGATTGGTAACCAGTAACGGACTGGTAACCAGTAACGGACTGGTAACCAGTAACGGATTGGTAACCAGTAACGGACTGGTAACCAGTAACGGACTGGTAACCAGTAACGGACTGGTAACCAGTGACATTCCTTTAGCAGACCAAGGGATGGAGAATAGTACAGTAAAAAGAATTGTTGAAGTCTTAATTTACCTCGTCGATTTTGTTCAGTCTCAACGATTTTTAAGTCCATTTACAACAAAATTGAGTATAAATTAATGTAACCTCACAACCTTTAATTTTTTTATTTTTTATGGAACCAGAAAGATTTGATCGATATGTGGTAAGCCTTTTCAAACGTTATTGTGGGTTTTATAATTTGGTGATTTTTTTTCTTCAAATAACTGCAACTGCTAAACTTCGAACCTAGCAAAAGTTATCGAAATGTTCAAGGCTAGCAATATCACCATATGCACTAGCTGTGATTTTTTAGGACTTAATGTGTTGCCTCATGAACTAATTGGGAAATGTTTAGGACTTACTTTGTTGCCTTATGAATGAACTGTGAAAACTCAGTGAAGACGTCCTTAATCTTTTCTATCAATGCGCTGTTCTCCGCAACTGTATCTGAGATGGCAACCACTACATTTTGATATCCTTCTGCATCGATTTGTACTCTAGAATTTCCATTCAAAATAGGAAAATGGGTAGGCGTTCCTTCCGATAAGGTAAACGAAATCCAAAGAACCAAAAACCAAATGTTCCTCGTGGTCATCATTTTCAATAGATAAGGCTATGGCCGAAAAAAAAAAAAAAACTATTTGTAAAATGTGTCTGATGAACTATTCTGCAAACGTCAAGAGTTGTCCAGGAACTAACTAAATATTATGTGTGAGCAACTTACCTAAATGTAAGAAATAGTAGTTCCTCTTCCTAAGGTACTTATTTGCTCTTTAAAAGGAAGTCCAGTTCATAAAACTTGTTTCCGTTTGACTGTTGAGGCTCCGTGAAAGCCATGAAGTACAACTTGATGCACAGAATAAGAAATGTGTTTCATACAAGAGGATTAGATTCAAATTTAATGCAAGCAAAAATTACATTGTTTGATTCGATTTTATGCAAATTGTGGCTAATTGAATAGATTGCTGTTGCTGAACACGTGGATTTTAGCTATCGCTTTCAATAAATCTTCTTAGCAGTGACCGCTTAACATTTCAAATAATAAGCCATTTATTACGAGGATGAATTTAATGGACGTTTGAATAAAGCTATATGCAGGGAGGATCAAGATGGTATACCGGTATCCTTTCCGCTAAGCCAAGCGACATGGCATACCGGTATCCTTTCCGCTAAGTCAAGCGAAATCATAAAATAATGTGCAGAATGTTAAGAAATTCTGATGTTAGAAATTTGTGAAAAACAGAACATTTGTAGTTTTTTTTTCTGTTAACCAATCTTTCTTCTTCCATCAGTTTTAAATTTATGAGGATGATGAGCGAACTTTATATCCATTAGAATCATTTCTATGTTAAAGACACTTAGGAAGAAAACGTCAAATCTGAAATGAAGGTAGCTGGCATAAGTTTTAATTAGATTAAAATTTGGTTGCACTTGAGGATAGTCCACCTGCTTGCATGTACTTTTCGAAACATCAAAACTAAACGTTGAAAAATACCACTTTTGTCCAGTTGGTAATTGTTGAATTTCTTTACTTCCTTAAAAACCTATTGGGAATAAAAACATGTATGATGTAGCCCGGGCCCCAAAACTGATTCAAGCATTAAACCAAGTTACGGTACCTTAATGAATTGCTTTGGTGCTTGAATGCATTTGATTTCATATAAATCTACGGATATATGGCATGTTTAGAGAGTTCTGGGATTTTCAACCCCACCCCTTCGCAATTTTTTTTTTGGCAATATTCCTAATAGTATTGTTTGTCATATTTGCAGCCAACATAAAAAAAAAAATGACAAAGGAAGGAGGGGGGGGGGGCTTGTGGATGGTATGCGCTTGTAAATGTATGTTAATAAAACGTGAATTGAATAAGACATGAATGTCTAGTGAATTTTGTCATTCATTTTGTCGGGAATAGTAGCATTCCGAAGTTTCGAATGTACGTTCCATATCCACAATTAGTTTCTCCAGCTAGCATTCCGACGTTTCAAGTGTACGTTTTGGATCCACGATAAGTTTCTTCACTAATCGGCACTGTGTTTTATTTTGCAATTAAACTTCAAAAGAAAAGGAGAAAAGTGCAAACTAAGGAAGGACTTGATCATAGCAGTTAGATCTTGTTGTCAATTACCATAACAGTATTATAGTTCATTGTTGTCAATTACCATAACAGTATTATAGTTCATTGTTATCAATTACCATAACAGTATTATAGTTCATTGTTGTCAATTACCATAACAGTATTATAGTTCATTGTTGTCAATTACCATAGCAGTATTATAGTTCGTTGTTGTCAATTACCAGAACAATATTATAGTTCATTGTTATCAATTACCATAACAGTATTATAGTTCATTGTTGTCAATTACCATAACAGTATTAAAGTTCATTGTTGTCAATTACCATAACAGTATTATAGTTCATTGTTGTCAATTACCATAACAGTATTTTAGTCACTTTAATTTCGATTTTTTCTTGTAGGAAATGCTAATGATTTGAAAGTTTTAAATTCACCAATAAAATCCGTGTTTGTCATAAACCAAGTTCAAGTAATTTTGAATTTAATTTCGGTAATGAAGTTAATGAAGTATTTGAATTAACTTTGTTACTATCCTACAGGAAATGCTTGAAAGGTTTTAATGTAATGACGTAATCCATGTATTTCATAATTGAACTCCACCTGGCACAGCAAACATTAACCTGCATTAACATTTACCCATAATGGCATGCTCATCAGTTAATTTCATCTGATTATAACTTTGAAATATGATTCCAACGTTTGTTTTTTCCATGACTTATTTTCTGGTGGCTTAAATATTTTTTTATTTCGTATAAACTTACCCTTTATAAGAATTTGAACCTGTATGTTCACATTCGAGATTAAAGTTCATCTCAAAACTTTCACCGGGAAATTAAGCCGTAGACGTTTGAATTGCGAAGGAAAAACAATGCGTTAATATTCACTTGCTCGATATTATTGTTGATAGCTATACAAAATCTGTTATGATTTTTCTTTCTTTAGTTTGACCTACCATTTCAGTAAACAAATGGCAGTATTTTCCAAAGACGTAAGTTTTATACAGGTTACAACAATTGTAAAGCTTCTTTACAGCTTGACTTGGTAGGTGTAACTTGATTGAAGTATAATGTAAATTATACAGACCGGAAGGTGTTTTGTATATAAGACGTTTACTTTTACACTTACTGAAAACATATTCAAAATTAGAGTGGTATTTGGTTTTAATGCAAATTATAACTTTCTCTCAGTTTCACAGTTTGCTATTATCAAACATGTTTATAGTGATTAGTATTATCTCCTTCAGTGCTCATCCAATTCTCTTCTGATACATTAAGTCTAAACCTCGCAATACATTTTCTGCCTTAAGCCCGACATTACCTCAAATCTGTCGGGGTCTATATTTATATATTGCTCACAACAAAACCACAATCCAGCACAATCAATTAGCAAATACACCAGGGATTTCTTAGTTCTACAATGCACACACTTCACCTCACTTTCCATGGTCATAATCTGACATTGATAATAAACAAATTTCACTGCAGCTGTACTGACTTTTACATTCAACACAAGGACAAAAGTATTCCCCTGTGGTCAAAGTGTCTTGCTTCAAGTACTAATTTACAAATAGGATGGTATCTAACACTGAAGGGTTTGTCTGTTTATTGATGAGTGATTTTAAGTGATGTTTTTGTTCAACCTTAGGCTTTGGTAATTTTGGACTAAAAATCTATTGCAACAGATTTTCATCATGATACCCAGAAAATGGATATTTTTTAACTTTTTGCTCCATGAGCAATCAATTGACAAAATGCCATTTAAATACGATATATTTAACTAATTAAGAAAACATCATTGCCCCTTCTACTAATTCTTCCAATCTCAATCTGTTCTTTTTATCATATTCTTTAACGTAAAGCCCCTGAAATGCATTTCTATTTATATCTTCTTCGTAAAATGACCACGCCATCTCTTTATTCTAATTAAAAATCAAACACTTTGTTCCTGCTTCATGGTCAATTATTCAACCGATTTTAAACTTGAGCACATTGAATGCAGAACACATTTCACAATTCGTCATGCAAGTCCATTCTGTTTTACATGCCAAAAAGGTTCTCTTTAAGCCTACCCGCACCCTCAGGTGTGACAATTACCAACCCGACTTCCTGTGCAGTGTATTGTGTTTCCACCCGAACAATGATTGTTCATCTGCCATTTCCATGCACACCACAGCCAATTAGCCCAAAGCTATTTGTGTGTATAAGATTACACAAAGCAGAGTTGAATAATCAAGGCACTTTTGTGATCGAAATCACTCATTCCTGTTGGGTGTTTTAGTGGGAGAAGTTTGTTTTTAAAGTAGTGATAAGAATAGCTGTGTATTGTAATGCCTGAGGTAATGATGTGCATTAACTGGGAATGATTGACGGACCATTTCTCCTAAGGAAAGATATTGTTTCCTGTACATTATTATCATAAATTACATAACACTTTCAGTTAACTGTGGTGATAGAACACTTGGTGAATCTGAAATGTAAAACACTGATACATAACAACATAGTATAAATATAACAAATGTCTTAAAGAATATTTCCGAGGATTATTGAAGAAACAAATTGGTGAAAGCCATAACTCCTAAATGGTATGAGATATCAACATGCTTTTTTCACCAATTATTTATCTAATAGTCATGGAAATATTTATATTGTTTCAAGCTTCAAAGTGAATTTAATTGGTTATCAACAGACAGAAATTTAAGGTTCATGATATCCTTTTCTCCTTAAATAGTTTCTTAGATACAACAAAGGTATCTGAACATTACATTCGCGTAGCTGGGATGGGGAGGGAGAGGGGGGGGGGGAGAATTGGGCCATGACCCCAATCCCACACACCCACAAAAATTACATATTAAAAATATGTTTCTCCCAGGTGAGCACAGGGCAGCAAGTTTTACTGCAAACTTGCTGCCCTTTAAACTATCATAAGTGCCGTCTAGTACAATGCAGGTGTCATCAGCATATTGAATAAGCTTACACTTAATACCTACAATAGGAATACCTTTTAACAAGCGGGAAGAATTATTCTTGATAGCAAGGGCCTCGACACAAATGGTAAAAATGTAAGGACTGAGAGGGCAGCCTTGGCGGACTCCTCTCGAAATTTTGAATGCTGGCGAAGAAAAACCATTATTTATAATACAATCCATCTTATAAAATCTTATAAAATTGTTGTTGAATTTAAAATAAAGTAAGCAATCAAAAATAAAGCTCCATTCAAGACGCTTCAAACGCTTTTTCGAAATCTAGCAGTAATACAAGACCAGCTGAC
>JAIGNY010001965.1:1767500-1795000 GCA_020152595.1 Chiridota heheva
TGGTTTACTGACCATGATATTTCTCCCCTTATATATTTTGAAAATGAAAATTACAACATTGTTGAGAAACATAGGGAAAATAGAGGGGGTGGTGTATGTTTGTTTGTAAAAAATAGGATTACCTTTACGAAACGTGATGATCTTTCTGTATTCAATGTTCTTATTGAAAGCCTCTTCATTAAATTAAGAGTTAGTAGCTTAAAAAATGATATAATTATTGGCATTGTGCACAGACCTTTAAATAGCTCGGTGACGTCTTTTAATGAAAATCTATCGCAAACTTTTAGCCAAATCAGTAGGAAAAACAAATAATGTTTTCTCATGGGTGATTTTAACATTTATATTCTAAACCAATCTTCTTCTGAATTCATTAATACTGTGTACTCAAGTGGTTACTATCCTTTGATTACAAAACCCACCAGAGTGACTGGTACATGCACTACTCTGATTGATAACATATTCACTAATGTATCCAGTGATACATTTACTTCAGGTGTTATATTCACTGATTTAAGTGATAATTTCCCCATTTTCTGCAAGAGCCAAGCAAAATAAAGTATTAATCATGAAGGTCATAAATCTAGAAATTATTGTCAGGTAAATATTAATACATTTATTAGTAAGGTTGGTAAGGTAGACTGGAATTTTTTAAACAATGAACATGATACTAATAGTGCTTATGATGTATTTTATGATAAACTATCTTTATTATATGAAGAATTTTTTCCCTTTATTCAACATAAACGGAATAAACCTAAAAGACATCCATGGATTACTAGTGGTATTCTTACATCTACCAAAACCAAAAATAAAGTCTTGAAAATTTCTTTGAAAAATCTATCTGAATTAAACAAATCAAATTATCGCTCTTATAGAAATAAACTAAACCATGTCATTCGTATAGCCAAGAAAAGTCATTTCTCGGGTAAATTCAAGAAATTGCAGCATGACCCTAAAGGTACATGGTCAGTCATAAACAATATATTGAATAAAGGGAAAAACAAAAACAATTCAAGTATATCTGATTTTTTTACCGATGGTGATAATATTGTATATGATCCTGAAATCATAGCAAATGCTTTTAATGTTTATTTTGTTAATATTGGTCCCTCACTTGCTAAAAATATTAAGTCTCACACTACCGCTAATGATTATCTTGGTGATGCCAATAATTCCTCTCTATTTCTGTTTCCAGTTACGGATGATGAAATTGTTGAAGTTGCATCTCACTGTCTCAAATCTAATAAAGCTGCTGGCTTTGACGGTTTGGAACCAGATATCATCTAAAGTATAATACATTTATCGCACCTTCTCTGACACATATTTTCAACATTTCTTTATCTCATGGTCTTTTTCCTAATAGAATGAAACTTGCAAAGGTCATACCTATCTTCAGGAAAGGTGATGTAAAGTTGTATAGTAATTACCGCCCAATATCTGTATTACCATGTATGTCTAAATTATTAGAACGTATTATTTATAACAGGCTCTTAGCATTCCTAAATAAGCATACAATTCTATTTGATGGTCAATATGGTTTTCGTGCTGGTATATCCACCGAAATGGCCTAAGTTAATGTTATTGATAAAATATATGATGCTCACCACTATTGGTATATTTTTAGACATGTCGAAGGCATTCGACACCATTAATCATGATATTCTAATATCCAAGCTAGCACACTATGGTATACGGGGATCAAGTCTGTCGTGGTTTTGTAGTTACATATATAATAGGAAACAATTCAGTGTTTATAATTGTATCAATTCTGAACATTTATCTATGAAGTGTGGAGTACCTCAAGGCCCCATTCTAGGCCCATTGTTGTTCATTCTATATATGAATGATATAAGTAATGTTTCCAGTACTTCATCCCTTGTGCTATTTGCTGATGATACTAACATTTTTTTCTCCGGAAGAGATCCCAACTCTTTGCCAAAAAATATATGCAAAGAGCTCAATTACTTCCACGCCTGGTTTAATGCGAATAAATTATCATTGAATATTGATAAGACGAATTGTATGGTATTTGGTAATTAGCAAAATAAGTTAAGTTTTAATATTAATATCAATGATAAAAACATCATTCGAACTGATGAAATAAGATTCCTTGGTGTTTTAATAGACTCCAAACTATCACAGTATGACCACATTAATGCTGTATCTTCATCTCTTGCGAGATGTGTGGGAATATTATCTAAACTTAAGCACTTCTTGCCTAAAAGCACTTTACGTTCTACTTATTCAAGTTTAATGTTACCCCATCATTCATACTGTTTGGTTGTTTGGTCAGGTGCAAATAAAACTAACTTAAACAAACTGGTAATTTTGCAAAAGAAAGCTATCCGTCATGTAGCTGGTTGTGATCCTTATGATCACACCAGTCCATTATTTTCCTCTCTAAACCTACTTAAATTTACAAATTTTATCAATGTTAGTATAGCTCCTTTTATTTTCAAATGTCTAAACAGTAACTTGCCAAACAAGTTCAACACTTTTTTCACCCAGAACAGTCAAATTCACAAATACAATACTAGACAATGCACTGACTTCCATGCATTCCCCACTTCTAGTAACAATGCCCAAAAAAGCTTAAGAGACATTTAAAAAGGTACTTTATGAGCAATTATTAACTTAATGCATTTCGTGGGGTGTGTGTGGGTAAGAAGGAGGAGGAGGGAGGGGGCTAGATGGAATTGTGAGGGTGGGAGATACAATTTTAATTTGTTCTTTTGTATTTTTGTCTATATAGACAATAATGGGATGGGGGCTATTGAGCTTTCTCCAAACTGTTCATTTCATGCGGTGGGGAAAGGAGCTGGATGGGGTGGGTCTATTAAAAAAGAAAAGGTGTTTCTTTTCTGGCTGTCTTGTACTATATGTAAGGGAGTGTTGTACCCTGTTAAGGTCACAAGAGTTTTTCACAACACTCCCTTTCACAACATTCTACATTTACATATATATATATATATATTTCTTCTATAAATTTATTTATGTATATCTGTTTTTTTTTGTAAATTTGTCATTGTATATTGTTTTGTATGCATGTGTATGCATTGTAAATGTTGTGAAAAACCAAATAAATGAAAAATGAAAAAAAATATCATCCATATTTTTCTGATGATTACTCTCAGTATATCAATTGTATCGTTCTGGTAGATACTCTCAGTGTATCACCCATATTTTTCTGGTGGATACTCTCAGTATATCACCCATATCTTTCTGGTGGGTACTATCGGCAGCTCAGTATATCACCCATATTTTTATGGTGGGTACTTTTAGTATATCACCCATATCTTTCTAGTGGGTACTCTCAGTATATCACCCCTATCTTTCTGGTGGATACTCTCAGTATGTCACCCATATCTATCTGGTGGGTACTATCAGTATATCACCCATATCTTTATGGTGGGTACTTTCAGTATATCACCCATATCTTTCTGGTGGGTACTTTCAGTATATCACCCATATCTTTCTGGTGGATACTCTCAGTATGTCACCCATATCTTTATGGTAGGTACTATCAGTATATCACCCATATCTTTATGGTGGGTACTTTCAGTATATCACCCATATCTTTCTGGTGGGTACTATCAGTATATCACCCATATCTTTCTGGTGGGTACTATCAGTATATCACCCATATCTTTATGGTGGGTACTTTCAGTATATCACCCATATCTTTATGGTGGGTACTCTCAGTATATCACCCATATCTTTCTGGTGGGTACTATCAGTATATCACCCATATCTTTCTGGTGGATACTATCAGTATATCACCCATATCTTTATGGTGGGTACTTTCAGTATATTACCCATATCTTTCTAGTGGGTACTCTCAGTATATCACCCATATCCTTCTGGTGGGTACTATCAGTATATCACCCATATCTTTCTGGTGGATACTCTGAGTATATCACCCACATCTTTTTGGTGGGTACTCTCAGTATCTTTCTGGTGGATACTCTCAGTATATCACCCATATTTTTCTGGTGGATACTCTCAGTATATCACCCATATCTTTCTGGTGGATACCCTCAGTATATCACCCATATCTTTCTGGTCGATACTCTGAGTATGTCACCCATATCTTTCTGGTGGGCAATCAGTTTACTTAGTTATACAAATGGTAAATTACTTATCACTCTTATTTTTATAAGCTTTTAAAAAAAAAGGGCGAAAACGCCTCTTGCGCCTAAAATGATAAAGAATGGTAATAAACCTTCTCTTAAATAAAAGAAAAAGGTTGCACATAAAGTGTAATATGTACAACAGATAAGTTTCTATAAGTCACATTCAAATGCAGTTCCTAAAAAATAATCTTAGTTATGACCTAACGCTTCAGTCGGCACATAACTGTCAGAAATCGTCCTCATCGCGTTAATCAATATCACTTTCTTACATGGTAACAATGACCAAAGAAATGATGAAAATAATCTTGATCGCCAGGGGACCTGCAACAGTCGAAGTAGAAGTCGGTGTTGTTGGGTTTGCGAGTGGAAGGGATGACATGGGGAGAGGTGGATGAGGAGATTGGGGGGAAGGAATGCCATTGAGAGAGATGGATGAGGAGATTAAGATGAAGGGATGACATAGGGGAGAGGTGGATGAGGAGATTGAAGGGAAGGGATGACATGGGGAGAAGTGGATGAGGAGATTGTGGGGAGGGGATGACATGAGGAGATGTGGATGAGGAGATTGAGGGGAGGGGATGACATGGGGAGATGTGGATGAGGGAGATTGAGGGGAGGGGATGACATGGGGGAGAGGTGGATGAGGAGATTGAGGGGAGCGATGACATGGGGAGAGGTGGGTGAGGAGATTAAGATGAAGGGATGACATAAGGGAGAAGTGGATGAGGAGATTGAGAGGAAGGGATGACATTGGAGAGAGGTGGATGAGCAGATTGAGGGGAGGGGATGACATGGGGGAGAGGTGGATGTGGAGATTGAGGGGAAGGAATGACATGAGCAGAGGTGGATGAGGAGATTGAGGGGAAAGGATGACATGGGCGAAAAGTGGAAGAGGAGATTGAGCGGAGGGGATGGCATAGGGGAGAGGTGGATGAGGAGTTTGAGGGGAAGGGATGACATAGGGAAGAGGTGGATGAGGAGATTGATGGGAGGGGATGACATGGGGAGAAGTGGATGAAGAGATTGGGGAGCGATGACATATAGGAGAGGTGGGTGAGGAGATTGAGCGGGAGGGAATGACATGGGGAGATGTGGATGAGGAAATTGAGGGGAGTGGATGACATGGGGAGAAGTGGATGAGGGAGATTGAAGGGAAGGGATGACATGGGGAGAGGTGGATGAGGAGATTGATGGGAGGGGATGACATGGGGAGAAGTGGATGAAGAGATTGAGGGAGCGATGACATATAGGAGAGGTGGGTGAGGAGATTGAGCGGAGGGAATGACATGGGGGAGATGTGGATGAGGAAATTGAGGGGAGTGGATGACATGGGGGAGAAGTGGATGAGGGAGATTGAAGGGAAGGGATGACATGGGGGAGAGGTGGATGAGGAGATTGCGGTGAAGGGATGAAATGGGGGAAAGGTGGATGAGGAGATTGAGGGGAGGGGATGACATGGGGAGAAGTGGATGAAGAGATTGAGGGGAGCGATGACATATAGGAGAGGTGGGTGAGGAGATTGAGGGGAAGGGATGACATGGGGGGAGAGGTGGATGAGGAGATTGATGGGAGGGGATGACATGGGGAGAAGTGGATGAGGGAGATTGAAGGGAAGGGATGACATGGGGAGAGGTGGATGAGGAGATTGCGGTGAAGGGATGAAATGGGGAAAGGTGGATGAGGAGATTGAGGGGAGGGGATGACATGGGAGCGGTGGATGAGGAGATTGAGGGGAAGGTATGACATGGGGGAGAGGTGGATTAGGGAGATTGAGGTGAGGGAATTGTTATCTATGTATTCGATCTATTTAGCTGAAACAGATGCTGCGTTGGACACAGGACTCACGTTTTCGGCGTCATCTTTTGTCACCTTAGCAAATACCTTCTTGCCGTCTGCAAGAAACATTACGGTTAGCGCTTTGTGATGTACTTTGGATATTTATTAAAGTACGTGCATATTGTATTATTTTGGATATTTATTAAACTAAGTGCATATTGTATTATTTTGGATATTTATTAAACTAAGTGCATATTGTATTATTATGGATATTTATTAAACTAAGTGCATATTGTATTATTTTGGATATTGATTTAACTAAGTGCATATTGTATTATTTTGGATATTGATTAAACTAAGTGCATATTGTATTATTTAGAATATTTATTAAACTAAGTGCGTATTGCATTATTTTGGATATTTATTAAACTAAGTGCGTATTGCATTATCTTGGATATTGATTAAACTAAGTGCATATTGTATTATTTTGGATATTGATTAAACTAAGTGCATATTGTATTATTTTGGATACTTATTAAACTAAGTACGTATTGTATCATGTTGGATATTTATTATACTAAGTGCATATTGTATCATTTTTAATATTTATTAAACTAAGTGCGTATTGTATTATTTTAGATATTTATTAAACTAAGTGCGTATTGTATTATTTTGGATATTTATTAAACTAAGTGCATATTGAATTATTCTGGATATTCATTAAACTAAGTGCATATTGTATTATTTTGGATGTCTATTAAACTAAGTGCGTATTGTATTGTTTGGATATTTATTATACTAAGTGCATATTGTATTATTTTGGATATTAATTAAACTAAGTGCGTATTGTATTATTTTGGATATTTATTAAACTAAGTGCGTATCGTATTATTTTGGATATTGATTAAACTAAGTGCATATTGTATTATTTTGGATATTGATTAAACTAAGTGCATATTGTATTATTTTGGATGTCAATTAAACTAAGTGCGTATTGTATTATTTTGGATATTTATTATACTAAGTGCATATTGTACTATTTTGGATATTTATTAAACTAAGTGCGTATTGTATTATTTTAGATATTTATTAAACTAAGTGCATATTGTATTATTTTGAATATTTATTAAACTAAGTGCATATTGTATTATTTTGGATATTTATTAAACTAAGTGCATATTGTATCATTTTGAATATTTATTAAACTAAGTGCATATTGAATTATTCTGGATATTTATTAAACTAAGTGCGTATTGTATTATTTTGGATAGTTATTAAACTAAGTGCATATTGAATTATTTTGTTAAATTCATCTTGACATTCTTATCGGTTGTATTTTGTTGTGTGACATTGTTTGTAACGTCCATATTTGTTATATGCCTGTGTGTTATTTACCCCCCCCCTTCCCCCAGCAAACCCTGCTACCATAAACATTTTCCCCACCAACCGACCAACCAATGGAAAAATAGGAGACGGCCGTATATGAACTTGGGACCTTATCCCTCAATGAAACATTGTCCCCAGCAACCGACCAACCAATGAAGAAATAGAGGGAGGTCGTATATAAACTATCATCCCTTCAAAATGGGGAAGACGGTCGTATGTATAAATTCAAGAAGACTATACAGAAAGTGACCAATCAGAAGGCAGCATTTAGAATATGCCAATGAGCTATCACGTGATAGTAATGTTGGCTCCTGATTGGTTACTTTCTGTATAGGTTCCTCTTACAACTAATCACACACAAAGTACAGTGTAATGTTTAGACCAAACGAAATATATCGTTGGACATATCTAACCACTAAATTTCTTTTTCCTCGAAATTTAAGTCAAAAAGTGTTCTTGAATCAGATTTAAATTTTGTTTACATCTATTTCCAATGTGTCTATTTTCTCTACTGAATTTTATTTATCCAATGATTGTATCATTTGGGTGGTGTGGTGCATTATGGGTACATGGTGGCCTCAGCATTATAAATACACGTAATAAGATTCGCATTTGTTCTCAATAAAAAAAAAACAAAAAAACCTTTCCAGTTTTCTAAACTAATCGGTAAGAATAAAATGATTAGCTACTGATTTCTACCTATTTATATAGATAGTTTATATAGATAGCTGTAACACCTCTAGAAATCCGATCTAATCATCTTCTTCGAAAGCAGAATATAAAGTTTAAGTTTATTTTAATACCTTTACGAGTGTAATATTTATTGGCGCCGACGCCACTGGTTATATATACTCTCTACTAGTTTGTAATGTTAGCTTCTATAATTACATAATTATACATAATATTTTGCACGATATTTTTTATATTATAATGATTTTTAAAGGACTATAAACATCCAGCAAATGTAATATCATTCGATCAATTATTTCAATTTTGAACATCTTTTTAATTTACATAATAGTTTAAAAATCTTTCTATCTGTCATTATTGTCAAAAAAACGTTTTTGCACCTCCATAAACAACTGGAATGCCATTTCTAAACTATATTATAATGTTGGTGAAGTGAGTGGGGGAATACAGTTCTGGACCAATTCCGAACGCTACCTACGTGCGAAAAGTTATACGCATCACGATATTGTATTATTTATTCCCGTCTACGATCCACTCATAAACTGTGTGTGTTTATTTAGCTGTACTGTATAGACTGCAAGTAAGCTAATTTAAGTTACAACGATCGAAAACATTTCTAGTTACAGTACGTTTGGTATTTCTTGTTTGGATTGATTGACTGGTTGATTGTAAGTATGTTTGTTTTGTCTCCTTTTCAAGATCGTTCGAAAAAAGTTGTACATTTTAATTTTCTTTAGAGATACATTGGGAAACTTGTCACTGTTTGGGGCCTGAGTTCGTTTGTACGTTGGCCTAGGTCAGTCTCGTGTGTATTTGATGTCGTTTCGGGACCTAAACGCTCAACGCTCAAATTAATACGGAATTAATTCCGAACCGTCGACATAAATGTGATAAATGATGTCTTCTGCATCATTTCCGTCGGACTCCTTGGTGCTGGAATTGTCTGTTAAGGAAATTTTAACTCTTTTCGGCATATCTATTTTCGATAAGCTACGGCATATCTCATGTAAGTTTTATTGCGCAATGCAAATGCGCAGTAAAGCACTTCATAGAATCCCTCGACCCACGTCATCAAATATCGCCTACGTTACAGTTCTTACGGCAATGAATCATTGGGCGAGAAAAATATCATCGACGTCGACATTCACGGTTTTGAAATGATTTTTATGGGGGAAAGTGAGGTGTTTTTGTAATCTGCATATATATTTCATATATGGAGACTTGTTGCTGGATGTCCATAGTACTTTAACATGTTCCAATTCATCCAGGTAATGAACTATATGCGCACACATTCTTTAAAGGTGGCAACAGAAGAAGAGGCATGTTGAAGTGTTACTTCGACTGTATCAATTAAGAAATTGCAGGGGCAAAGCAATTTCAATAAAACTTTATCTTTATAGATAGTTCCGGTGTGTAGATCTCCACCAGACTCCAGAGCCGCATAATAAATTATGTTTCGAGATTCACCTTTTAGTACACGGGGCATGCTCTGTATGTCACAGGCAGGTAGAGCACCATTCCTTGGAAACATAGATAACATACGTGTATTATGTAATTATATCAAATCTTATTAAGCTCAGCCATACATAAAAAGGACAAAACTTTTCAAAGGCCGGTCAGTGTGTCACCTAATCTTTCCTAATTTTATCTTAAGCCTTATGTCGCGAAAATAAGAATGGAGTTGTTACTCAAGGGTGATCTTGAATTGTACTGCTCACATTTGCACACTAGTATAATTTTACAAGCATAATTGAATGTTCAATGCTTACTTTCTTGCCGTATGAATGAAATGTGAAAACGCAGTGAAGACCTTCTTAATCTTCTCAATTAATGCGCTCTTCTCCGCGAGGGTCTCTGGGATGGCGATCGCTACATTTTGATATCCCCCGCATCTATTTGGGTCTTGGATTTTCCACAATAAAATGAAAAGGTTATAGGGTTCCATCCAAAAAGAAACTCCAATCCATACAGCCAAAATCAAAAGTTTCAATATCATACTTATTTCTTTTTCTTGAAGCAACACCGACGAAAAAGTATTTGGAAGTATAGAAAAAAAACGCAACATTTATTTGGATAAAAGGAGAAAAATGTTCTTCTTCTTCTTCCAGAACATATGCATTTATGTGGCGTGATTGCATAAAACATATGTTTCTTTTTATTTGCGGAGGTGATTATCTTTTGAAATTGTGATCACTTCGCGCAGAAGGTGTTTTCGGTAATGATATGTGCAGAATGTTTCTTCGGAAATGTTGGTTGTACGAAAGCTTATAAGGGCCATTAGATATATTTTATTCGGAATAAGTTTGGTCTGGACTTTTTTAACATGTATAGAGGGCTATAACAACGTGCGTTCGCGATTCATGTGACAATGTCGGCAAGTTATATTATTACCACATTACTGACTGTTGGAAATGCTATTAACCTAGCTTATCGCCCTGCATATCTTCAATTTATCTCACAACGGTCAGTACAGTTTATTCAGCATATTCCAATTGCAAAAAAAAACTGGTATTACATTAGCTACTTCGTTTAAATTATTACAAAAGAAATTTACATTGAAAACAAAATTACGAAAAGCAAAATTTATCACATTTAATCAAATGCTTCGACTCCTCAGGGTCATTTCTGTACACATGTTTTGTTTTCCTTTCATCTTTTAAATAAAATATACATCGGACAGTCTGGAAGCATACCTAATATTAATGCATAACACACGAGAAAATTGCAGTCATGCAGCCGGATTGTTCTGATGTTATGATAAATTGTCTAAGGTTAATACCTTAAGTGTTCAATTTGAAACACTAGAAAATTATTTTCAATAACATTTTAATTTTAAAAATGATCGTTTCCTGCAAAAATTGTCTATTTTTAAAATTATTTCGAAAACGGCGTGGTAAACTTATACAACGAAGTGGATGATATATAGCCATGAAAGTAATTAAGTTATTGTAACCAATTTTAGGTTTTCCCTTGCAAAGATATTTTTCCCAGACGTATTCTAAATTTAAAGTATGCAATATTGCATAAGGCTTTACGTTAGGATAGCAAAGCATCAGTGGAAATATCACAAAAAGGTGGCTTTCCACGAAGCAAAATGCTCCTTGTGTTTTGGGACATTTGTATTCCCATAATTAGACATGTTCTCGGACGGTTGGACAATACTAAGTCTATTAATTGTGATTAAAACAAAACTTATCTATAACCTTGAAAGCAATTGTGTAAATATCCTCTCGATCCGTAAACGTGGACCAGACTCGTTCAAGAATTCAATTCAAAATTTGCCTTAAAAGCTAATCCATCAACTATAGTCGTGCAAGAATAGAGTAGGAAAGGTGGCTAAACCCCGAACCAAAGTCGATATTGGGGCCTTGAGCAACGACACTGCGGTGCATCTGTTGTGGGGTCCGAGCTCTTTATTCCCCATGGCCCCCATAAGTATAGTTGCAATATTCAAATATTATTCCTGTTGTGTAATTTTGTTTAACTATGTGTTTCGTGGGAGTACTCGGCCAGATTCGGCTGATCCATTAGATTGTGTGCTGTAATAGCGACCATCTTATAAACAAAACATTGGAGTGTTTACCAGCCAACAATAAACCTGACAACAAAAACTGTAAAATCATCTATACTTCAAGCCAAACAAATGACAAAAATAGGAAGTTTGATTTTGTCTTTAATGTATAGTGTATAAAAACACCTAATCACAAATTCTGTACCGAAATGACATTGATGTCATTGGTCAAATATTCAGACTAACAAAACAATTATCTCTGATGATTTTTATTTTTTAGCATTTTTCTTTTCAAAGAAAAATATTAACTCTTCGAACCAAAAGTAAAAATAATGGCCCTTGAAAAATGGAAATGGTCTTTCGTATAAAACAATGAGTCGAAATGAACGTTTTGACAGTCAACAAACTGAAGTTAGCAAGCTTGAAGTGCATGTTGGAGAGAGAGAGAGAGGGAGAGTTGAACACACAATTATAATGACGGGGTCATGGCCTGCGTATTCGGTTATGATAGTACAAATGCTATCACGAAACGCTTAATACGACCCGGACGAGAACACAGGTACGACGTACGGACAGACATAACACCGACAACCAAGTCAATGTCCTAGGCCTTTGATAACCAGTTGTGGTGCACTGGCGTGTCTACCCACCCCAGGCTTGAACCCGGGGCCTCGTGGTCTGTATATTGTTTCCTTCTATCCTTTAATATAAATTCAATAGTCTACTATTTTTTTTGTTAAGAGAATGACTAATGAAACAATTTTACTTCTGACTGTACATTTAATTTCCTTATCTGAGCGGGACGAAAACAAGTGTTGATGAATTTGAGCGCATCATCGAGTCATCCAGTTCTGCAGCTAAACAATAACACATTATATCATATTGTAATTGCCATAATGTTGTTATTTCCATACCAGGCAATTTTCACAAGACTCACAATTGCAAGAGTAAAACTTGATTAAAGGAGTACTAGACCGAAAAGTGAGGGCGTATTTTTAGGGGTCCTCAAAAAATCAAATACTTCTCTGGCACGCAACGGTATAACAATTTTCTGGCTAATATGAATATTTAAGGGATCCTAGCCCTCACGTCGTCTGTGGGTTAAAAATAAATTCATGTAATTTGTATACGTGATTAAATCATTCTTTGTGAAAAAGTTAATACGAAGTGCTAATGTAGTCATGGTTACGGTCATGGTAGGCTGCTCTGTTTGCAAAAGACAAAAATTGTCTGTTTGATAACCTTTTTGTCTTCTTTTCGTTTAGGGAAGTAGTCAATGATATTAAAGTATCAGTGTGCACATTTCATTCTTATGTTTTTAACTAAAATGTTTTCTTTTTTGCGTTGATTGAGCAACAATACTGTTTTATTTTTTTAAACATTATATTAAAAGGATTCTCAAGATGATTCACTGCATACGTTAGTTCTTTTTACTTGGAATCTGTATGAATTTATCTCCAAATCACATACTCTAATCTAATCAGAGTACAACAACATTTTAATTAGCGTACACAAATTTTAGTTTCACTTCTTAGACACTTAAATGTGTATGAAGGTGTAGAGGCAGCGTTAGCTAAATTGCTTTGAAGTCGATCTAGAGCCATTATATTGGCAATCATCATCAAAATCGGTTGACCATTTTACATCCGTTTTTAATCTCTTGTATTAATCTGCACATTTTATGCACATTTTTCGATGTCCTACAGGGCGAAAATTGTTATTTTCGTTTGTAAATCCTTATTTTTTAATTCTTTGTCAGAATTCTTGAAAGTGATTCTGACAAAAACCGTTTGAGTTGTTATAATGCCCCAATAAAATCGATCTTGTCAAGTGAAGTGTCAAAGATTAAGTGCATGAAGATTTTGAGCTGTCTGCCCTGTCATACATCATAAATGTTGCATTAATCAAAAGCTGACCAAACTTCGATCAGCCAGAACTCAAAAGCTACAAATCCTTGTTTTCCAAAAATTAAAAAATAATTAGGTTCTCAGATTACAACCTTTTTTTTTAAATATCGAAGTTGCTCTACAGTTCTTCAATAAAAAGTTAATTGACTTTCTTTACTGAATTGTCATTACGTTCGGTACAAGTAGCTTACTTATTTTTTGCAACTAGGCGTTTACTAGGCGTTAACTTTCATTCATAGAATGCGGAGACATCGCTTTTATGATGAGACAAATTTTCTTTTTTTGCATCGATTTATTTCTAGCCATGAGGATGAGTGGCGGCGGTATTTGATGCAGTTTTAGGTGAAGTAAAGAGTCTGACATAATTTGCATCCAAGCGACGATGGCAATTCGTAACATTACTTTTGGTGTTGTATTGAATCTGTAGATTTGAGATACCTACAATAAACTATCGAAGCATTAAAATGTAGGAGTTCGGTTTTTTACCTCGGTAACTGTAGATACCATTTTATAGCAATCACCTCTCTTCTTTTTAAAGCTATCCTTCTGGTATCGCGGTTATATAGTGACGAAGGTTGTTCTTTCTGACCAGAAATTAGAAAAGCAAACCGGAAAATGTAATTCTCGATTTGTGTATAAATGCGGTTAAAATAGGTCTATAGAATGCTAATCAATTTGTATCAGAAGCTAAGGTAGATTATTATTTTGGAAATTTCCAAAAAAGTATATCATGACCCATAAATCTAATTGCTTTTGTCTCTGACAATAGTCAAGCTACCCTACTCCAGCTGGGTACTTTAAAATACCCAAAAAATTGGGTACTTTTATGTATCACGTAATCGCATGAGCCTACACATTTGACTAGCCCACACTAAACATATGAGAATTTCTCATTTTTCGCTCCGGATTGTCCAAAATTTACAATAGATATCCTGAAATTTTGAAGACTGATAGTAAATATATATTCAAAACTTTTGCAGCTGTTTTTTGAAAATCACAGTTGCCTTTTTGAGAAAATTAATAAAACAGATTAAAAGCAGTCTGTTTTGTTCATTTTCTCAAAATTGCGATTATGAATTTCAAAAAACAGCGGCAAAAAGTTTTTAATATATATTTACTATCCGTCTGCAGAATTTCAGGATATCCATTACAATTTTGGACAATCTGGAGCGGAAAATGAGAAACCCTATATGTTTAGTGTGGGCTAATCAAATGTGTAGGCTCATGCGATGACGTAATACATAAAAGTACCCAATTTTTTGGTATTTCAAAGTACCCATTTTTTGGGGTTGCACCCTAACTGTACTCTCCTCTTCGTTTGCAGCATATTGATTACATTTGAATACCGGCAGCCCTTATTTAGCAGTGTTTATTCTTTTTACTCCCAAACTGAGTTGATTTATAAAACAACTATTTGATTAGACTTATAATCAGACAGAATTCATTTTGTATTCCAACCATGGTCTTTCATACATGACTAGTACATGACCACGAGGATATATTTGACACATGGAAAAATAACTTTTTCTTTGAGCTACTCACCTTGTTGCCGCGCAACTATTAAAATAAAACAAGTGTTAGTAAACATGAAAATTATAACTACAGTAGCGTAGCCACGGAGGAGGAAATGAGCTCTCCGCCCTTACTTTCCAAGGAAATTGGAATAATCTTTGTTTTTTATATCTTCTTTGCTTTAAAAACCCAAAATTGCCCATAGAAGTGGGCTAACATCTCTTCCTTTCGTGAGGGAGGTCTAGGACCTTCTTGGATCCCTCACTTTTTTAATGCTGGCTATGCCACTTTATCTGTTTATGCAAGAGTTAATAAGTTAACGTCAATTTACATAGTGACGGGGCTGAAAACTTGAAAATGTAACCTTGATTTTTCTAGTGTCTAAAATATGAGGTGTAAACAGTGACTCACTGTGGGTAAGATTGTTGCACAAGTTCACACAATTGAGCATTTTTGTGACCTCTTTGATTGAATTTAGTATTAAGTAAGACACGCATGAATGGCTTTATGATAATGAATGCTGATATAAAGGTGATTTGATGAACTTTGTACAGAAAATACATTTTGCTGTAGGACAAAGTGATATTATAGTTATTGAATCAGCTAAAAGAATTACTCATATATTGGATTATTTGTATTGTGTACAGAACCTGTGTTGTACAATTCACGTTTCGGAACAAAGTTGCAAAATTTCATATTTGTAAAGCTTTTCCAGCTTATATTAACTGGAAGACAATTATGCATATGGTATACCTACTGGGAAGTTTAAATTTGATAACATCACACTATCATGAATGCACATGTCTTTAATCACTTAAAACACAGAAATGTTTTCGTAAAAAAGGATCAAAACATTTTTAGGATGAAACTTATTTTTGTTTTCTTCTTGTTTTTTGTGGATCACGGAAACAAGAAGGTCGAAGCAAGTTTGGAAACTCATACACCTGTTACCGAGACTAAGTCGAGAGTTACGTTATATAAAGGTGGTTATGAAGATGTTGTTGTTGCAATTGGAGATTCAGTTTCTGAAAGTACGGAACTTATTGAAAGAATAAAGACGACATTTACAGAATTTGCGAAATTCCTTTATGATGCTACAGAGTGAGTTTTGACAACAATTTAACACTAACATATAAACAACTCATATTGGTGGTTTAAGTCTAATAGTATCCTTTGATAGATTCCTGCTTTTTGGCCACGACCTTCTGCTAGAGGGTCAGTTGGTTTTGTAAAGGTTGGTCAAAATCTTCATAAAACACAGGAAAGCTCACAAATTCAGCAAAACTAAGACACAATGCATAGACTAAGATTTGGAGGCTTAGATGTTCGCGCTCTAAATCCTGGCATTTACTTGAATTTGTTTGGCAGTCTGGTGTAAAGTTAGTCGTATGCGTACTTATGTGCACACTTATTTTGTAAAAATTAGCCCCAACGGCTACAGGGAGTTTAAGTGTTTCAAGTATGATATACAGTACTTTTGGCGATAACAATGCAATTATCTTAAAGGAATATTCCCATGAATTTTCATTTTCAAATGTATGATAGAGGACCATTAACGAAACAAATTGGTGAAAAACCATGTTAATATCTTATTCCGTTTTAAAGTTAATGCATTTCAAAGATGTAATCAATCTCTTAAAAAGTGACATCACAGTGAACATTGTGATGTCATGAAGGCCGATCCAAGGCAATTTGTTGTGTTTTTCTATAAAACAAAAGCAACTTTTTTTGATGTTTTCAAAGTCTCAATGATTAAGCAAAACCATGTTTCCAATTATTTAGAAAGAGGCAATAATGTTCTTGGATCTGCCTTTATGACATTAATCCGTACACTGAAAGGTCACACTGGTAGCATCTGTATAATGCGATAACTCCAAAACCAAATAAAATAAAAATAAATATGGTTTTTAAACCGATTTGTGAAAATTCACGGAAAATATTTTTTAAGGAATGCAGAAATAAAATCCTTAATTCTTTATATCTTTTTCATACTCATAATTCCTTTTTGCTTGAACATTTTGATTATTATTGTTTGTCGCTTTAAAAGCTGCCTTCTAGATCAAAGTAAAAAGAAGAGGTGTCTGAAGAATTTGATGAGCAATTTTACGATTGAGATATTTTCTGAAGATGTAAGACAGCAGTGTAGCTTCAGTGCAAATACGGTTATGTTTTTCTACTATGTAGGTTATTGTGAAGATACAAATTAAAATGAGTCCCACTTACGAACACCGTTTGTAGTGCTATGACCAACATATAATCTCAGAGTTACTTTGAAAATGTTATGCAAAAGCATAGTTATGTTCATGTTTTACACCATATATGTATTATTGAAAAGCACAATATGATGGTACTTTTACAATACAAGATACGTAAATACGTTGATTACTTTAAAAACATTAAAGTCTTAGGATTGATAAAGTTATGAAACAAAAATGGTTCTCATTTAAATGAATTTGTTTTTGTGTCTGAATGATCTTCAGCACAATCTAAGCTAAACTGAAATATCATTTAGCAAAAATGAACATAGATAACCATTCGTAATCTTAACTAATGTTTGTGTAGTAAATTGGAACATGCATACGAGTGGCTTGCCTGTACCAATATGATGTCAGGTATACCCCATCTGCGCTTTCGCAAAAGCAGATTAAGTTGTCCATTAGATATGCACATGGTAAGAAGGTGATTGAAATTGCACTACAATTGATATTCGATACGGTAAAAGTTCTACTGCTTTATGTGGCTTCGTGGTTTGGCTGTATAGAGAAAGCTTTAAAGAAAAAAATACAATAATAATATTACAATATATAAAAAATAAACACAATTTAAAAAAAAGATAAGAAAAACGTATTAACACCGTGGCTACCTTACTAAAGAATAACATATTTTTGATAAAGTTATATTAACCCTTGTCACACAGTAATAAAACTGGACATTTGAAATCATAAATAAATAAATCAAAATACTTCGTTCCTCTGCTTTTGCAGTTCGGTCACTTTTTATTGCTGCGTGCAGGCATACTGTAAGTGTATGGACACAATAATGTAGGTCGCAATTAATGAAGCAAGTGAAGCAAATGTTAAGTTTTTTGGGTGGGTGGTAAGAGATATAAGGATGCGAGCCAAATATCGTACATTTAATAATCATCATAAGATTTTCGTTAAGTTGTTAGCCCGTATTTAATTCCACACAGAATTTCATAGTATTTTTCTTAATTATTATTATTGAATTGAAACCTAACTGCAATTTGACGAATGCTTTACTAAGGAGCATGCCAAAATATCTTTAGGTCAGGAATATAATTATTAGTGATGCGTCTATGCACTAACATGCCATTTATTTAAAAACAAATTTATCAGACATTATACAATAATAAGCGTTCCCTAAGCTGTGTATTTACGCACTTTTGACAGCCATCTTTTGTTTTCACAGCAATAAAGTCTTCTTCCGTAAAATTAGGATCTTAATACCAGAGTCATGGACCCTGATAGAGAATTCAGAGAAAGTTTTGTGGGAAACATTTGAAAATAGTGATTTCCGAATTGATTTACCGCCTGTTGGTAGCAATGCCAACCCTGACTTGCCTTACACAAATAAACCAACACAGTGTGGATCTCCTGGCTTGTACACTCATCTCACTCCAGAATATCTGATGAATGATGCCATAGCCGATCTGTTTGGTGAAAGAAAAAAGGTATGTTTGGCCTTTTTTAATCGAACTCATGCAAGGTAACACAATACTTGCAACAATGAATGCTAAGTTGATGTTAGTTGAGTGATTTTTCATTGACAATCATTTTTGTTTGGAAGAAAATAAAGCTTTAAGCGTATATCATTCCCTTACGGATTTATAGCATTTAATAGATTTCAACAATGTGTTTAAAAGCGACCGTGCTGTTTAGAATGTGATGTCATATTTACAGTTCACGATCCAATACAATTAATAACGTATGTCTTTAAAAAATGATATATTTGATTGTGAGAGTGGAAGGTACACGGGCAGATGGACAAAGTATGTTCATGTAAAGTACATGTTTTACTCCATCTCAATAATTAAACAAAACATTTTTCTAATAAATTGGAAAGAGCCAATAAACTTTTAAAGAAATACATACAAATTGTCTTGGATCTGCAGTTATTACATCACCGTATACATTACAAGGTCACTTTACAACGCCCTGGTGAAATCTTTGAAAGGTAATAACTGCTAATCGGAATTACATATCAACATGTTGTTTGAACTAATGTGTTGCTTTAATTGTGCTCTATGATATAAAAATTATCGGCGGGAATATTCCTTTAAACATGTGGTACGCATTTACGAAACAGTAATTTGCCAGTTACCGCCTTAAATCAAACACCTCTACGCACTGTCGCACTGGTTAAACATGAAAGTTTAAAAAGGTGACATTTAAAACGCAAGATTCGAAAAATCTTCGTTATCCTTTGTCCAAGTTATAAATGAAACATCTGAACAATAACCGCTTGACGTCAAAAAGTCGGCAGGGGATTTTATTGAAATCTTTACTGTGAATTTGTTAAAAAGTATTGTATATGGTGTTTGAGAGATTTGCAAACATATGCAGTCCGATTTTGGATTTTGTTTGTCTTTTCAATACAATAATAATATGTATAAACCTGTAAACACATCCCTGGTATATAGCAAGGGGGTTTCGTCTTCTAAATTCGTTTTCATATTTATCAATTTTTCAATTGACACTTTTTTCATCTATTAAGTTTACTTAAAAGAGTATTTTCATACTTGTCATGTGAATGATAGAGAGCAACTAAGGAAACAAACTTGTAATATATCTGACTCCAGCAGTGTCACTATTTGCTGTAGTTTTATTTTTTGGTTATGTATTCATTTTTTAAAAGTATAATTTCTTTAAAAATTGAAGGGACTTTTGCTTAGCATTATGAATATGACTGTAAAACTATGTCATTGCTTGGAAGTGATAATCATTTTATAAATATAAAGATAGAATGTTTCGTTTATTTGTTCTGCCCTACATCGTGAAAACGTCATCGTTATTCTGTAACGTGTTGCTGCTATTTTTAAAAGCAAACATCACCGTGCTGCTTGTTGATGCATGTAATTTGTTCTATAAAGATAACAAATAAATAATGAATTCAAAGGAAACTAAATAGATTGTGTGCATTTAGTTCGACACTTCGCATATCAAACCGGTACAAGGATTTATAAGTACCGCCGTTTAAAGAGAAAATGTTTCAATAGTTTGTTCTGGCTGTTGCTAAGCCATAACAAGATCATCATTATTCAGTAACGTGTTGTTGCTATTATTTTAAAACAAACTTTACTGTACTGGTTATTGGTCCATGAGATTCTTCTTCCATGATGATTAATAATACACGATGACTACGTAAGAAAAATGAATGGTGCGCAATCAGTATCGTCACTTTGCAAATCAGACCGCTACAATGATTTAGGTGTAAGGTAGAGTTAGCAAAATAATGTTTCGGTTGTTTGTTCTAGTTATTGTTGAGCCATACACAAGTCTTCATTATTCAGTACCGTGATGCTCTTATTTTGTTACTTCCTTATGCTGTTTGTTGGTGCCTAATTACTACACAATGAATTCCAATGAAAATAAATGGTGTACATTGACTTAGTCACTTCTATGATGATGACTAATAAACAATGAATTAAAAAAACCAATTTAGTGCTGCTATTTTTAAAAGTAAACATAACTGTGTTATTTGAAGAATGGTGCAATTACTATGAATTCTACAAATTCATAAGAATTCATTCAGTTAGCCACATTGCATATCAAACCGTTACCAAAGCTCAATCCCAGAGAATGAAATTTTGTATAAATTCAATCGATATGCTATGCAATCAAAACATTCGATTGTCAGCTATACCGTACTATGGATAAGACGGATATATCTGTCACCTGTATATCATTATATATTCAATCATGTTTGATCAGCAACAGAACGATAATTACCTTTTTTATATTGTAGTATAATTGTTGAGGCTGTGTACCAAATTCAACCTGCATTGCATATATACCATTGGGGTAATTTTACGGGTGTGTATTGTAGTCTTAAATGCTGGATATCATGTTAACATGGATACCGTAAAGATCAGAAATAATATACAATCCAACGTCTCTGATTGGTGGAAATGTTTACACAATCACCGACCATGAATCGACAAGCCAATTAATTACCGCCGCGGAAGTGACGTTGCTAGTATGATCAGGTATATTGGTGAAGATTAAGCAATTTTCTTGAGACGAAATTCCCTCTTTAAGTATTTCTCTATTTAAAGACAATCGCTCGCCTCAAGAAATTCAAATTAAATTCAAACACTAAATTTTCTTATTGGCATTCTATTGACCAATCACCGATCACGCACACATTCATAACATACGTAGTCTCGATTTGATTAAAATTTCACCCATTGTGTGTCGTTCAAGCCTTGCTGTAGGAAGCAGCTGACTGTGACGTCAGATAAAGCATGGCCGGATTTATCCGCGTTGTTAATATGAATTTCTTGAGCCGAGCGATTTCCTTTAATTTTCTTGTTTGTTTTTGTGTTCGATCTTTTTTGTTTCTTTGTTTTGTTGTTTTTACCAGTGTAAAACATTTTAACCCTTTAAACTCTTCCGAAGCTATTTAGAATACGTATATACAATAAGATCACAAACGAATGGTATTGGTGGGTGTGTCGCTGTCTGTGTGGGTGCAATTGAAATACATCGAATCATTCAGGGAATCCCCTGTACAAGTTACTGATTTTAATTTTTTAATTTACTTATATATTAAAATCCTGACAACCTTTTAAACATATGCATTGTCTTCCATCCAATAAGTGGCGTGGATCAAGTTTCATGCATGTATATTCTGTTTATATGGTATGAGATTAGGTAGTTGTATTTGACTTTAATTTTGGTGGTATTAAGATGGTCTCTCCGGCGTTTGAACGCTGGAATCAATGGTTGGTTCGATAGTTTGGATAGACAGTAGGCTATCCAAATGATAACAGGTGTACAATTATACGCGGGACTCTACGGTCTTGCCCAGTAGTTGTTCTGTCTGTTAGAGAAATAACAAATATAGCCAGTTTCACGATGAATTGTGTGACGGCGTAAATACACAGATATATTGCAACATTTTGAAGTCTTGAAAGGAATAATTAAACTATGACATTATGAAATAATTCACTCTAAAATATATGATGGAAAACTCATTACAGAATTAGCTCAGTTGTCTCCTATGAAAGAGGGTTTTAAAAGAAACAAAATGGTTTCAAAATACTTAATGATGTTAATGTATTTCAAAGAAAAATGTGTTTAACATTTTAACAATTCGAATTTTTTCCTTAAGCTTTCGCAGGTGGTAAATCATTAATACCAAAGTTACTAGATTATGTTCTACAACTTTCCTGACATGCAATGGCTTTTAAGGCACAAAATTGCAGGATGAAATATAGTAGAATACATAAAGACTTTGAAGAATCTGAGGCTGTGACGTCACAGATAGTTTGATTTCAGCCGTTTCAACACAAATGATACCAAACTTAAATACAGCATCTCCTTAACAAAATACAAATGTTGAATGCTTTCTTTACTCCTAAACCCTTCCCCTGACCATGAACTAATCACTTATCGATCACTCCACTCCATATATTCATTATCAAGTATCGAATAATCGGAGCACATTAACTTTGCTGCTAAATTTCCTACCAACAATGAACATATGTTTGTCCGATGCTTCCTGCACAGGTTTTGACGCATGAATGGGCCCACTTACGATGGGGTGTATTTGACGAGTTTCCCCTGCAGGGAGATGACCACTTTTATGCATCACGAAATGGAGATATTGAAGCAACTAGATGTGTTATACAAATAAAAGGTTAGTCATATATACATCTGTTGAGTTAGATAGATAAAACCTAACGAAGAGAATATTGGTATTCTTTGGTATTTTAACAGCTTTTTGGAGAATATGTCTTTAAGATGCAACTATACGTGAAACCTTGTTTGAATCATACATCTGATACAATTCGATAGAGAAGAGAGGGGCATTATGAACGAAGAGATGGCCATTCGCTGTTTTATTTCTTCAAATAATTTATGCATCTGAAAATTACTACCAATCAAAACCTAAAAAAAACCTTACAAATTACTCAAACGTGAATGAAAATCTAAGCAACCATACATCATCAAACCTTGGTCCCTTATTATCTCCGAAATAAAAATTGTGTTTTCATAACTCAAAATCCTTGCGGTTAAGGATTTTTAAGTTCCTAAAATACACTGACTCCAAAGAGTGAATTATCTGTCTGTTCAGGTGCCTTTTCAATACAACAAAAATACTGAAAAAAGACAATTGATTAATTGTGGGATGGTGTATTGCTTGAATCTTCCAATGTATGCTTTAAACTGCACATACCACGTGGCGTCTTTTACGTCGCGTTATTTACACTACGGCAATTTAAGCAAATTACTATCAACCATTCTTCAACCCTTTATATGAAAATACCTTTGCAGGAAAACAAGTTCTGGCCACCGACCTTTCTAAATCATGCGATGTCAACAGTAAAACGGGTCTTCCCGAAGCAAATTGCAGATTTCTTGATTATGAAACGAGTGTGAACTACAAAGCATCGCTTATGTATAAACAGTTTCTAAGCAAAGTAAGTTAAGAATTTACCAATTACAATAGTTCATGTGTTCTGAATTTGAGTTATTGCCTTTTTTCGAACCTATTATCAATAAAGTGTATTACTATATAGTAATTAATACGACCGAACATCCATATGAAATTACAATTTTAAGTGATCCGTATTGGACCAAAAGTGCGTGTTACGTTGATATTTGAATATGCATATGAATGCCATATACATTCACCGTTTACTTATACATATTTCTTGACTAGAACATGATAAACCAAACCAATAATTGTTTAATATGTGGAATTTTTGGTGGATAAGCGATCTTCATTTAACAACACTGTGCAACAATATTGAATTGGAATAATTTGAAAATAATCGATGGCGCTATGTGTTAAGCTGCGACCGGATTGAGCATGTTTCTATATGTGCCAAACATTATCACTTATTTTTAATACCATGTGTCGCAAGTATGGTATATGTTTCTCTGTGTGGATGTGCGTGTTTGTTGGTGGTTTCAGCGTAATATTTAATATGAACTAGAAATTAATACAAAATATATACACAAATATACATTAACCATTTGTGGATTTCAAGCCAGCCGCAATATTTCTTGTATTAACATATTAAAAGAAAAAACATTATTCATGAAATCTCTTAAAATGTACTCTTTTTTACAAGTTATTTTCTGAAGAAGTATTGTACAATATGACTCATGGTGATTCACTGTGCCTCGACACCTGTATTCTTGCTTCCCATAAAAACATCAGGAATTTGCCAATGCTGCTCACTTGTTCATATTGACTTTTAGTTTCTTCGTCTATCATCATATCGTTTATTAATTGCTTCTGTATATTTTCTTGATAATATTCTTTATCATTTGTGAACAGTATGTACATTTGTGTTCACTTTCATACAGAACGAACAATTTTGTGATGATCTGGAACATTCTGGAGGCGACATTAGAGTCGGACACAATATTGAAGCTCCTAACTCTCAAAACAAATTATGCAATATGCAAAGTACTTGGGAAGTAAGTATAGCAATTTATTTCTATAGTTGTACACTTTACTCTATACATTTGAAACAAACAAAAAACATCAAGTAACGTAAACGGAAACTGTCGATACGTTTGCAACTTGTATATGAAGATTAAATAGTGTGCGAATTTGATAATTGAATATAATTGTAAGGAAGAAAATCAAAGGTGGTAAGAGTTGATTCCTATTGTTAAATGAGACCAAAAGTGTAAATGTAACATGGTCATTTAGTATTAAACGTATGTTTAAGATTGGTGGACTGATGAGCACACACGTCACCTTTAAATCGCCAGAAACCATATTCATGTTCGGGAGATCGATGTGATTCTATACCTGGTCCCGTTAGTTAGAGATTAATCGAAAATCTTTCCATGATTGATGCAACAATAATTTATCAAATGCTATATTTTACATAGTGCTTGAAATACACTTGTAAAAATATACTTCAAACCATGGAAAGGAAGAGATTTGACGATAGTCAAATGTATTTCGTTGACATTCGACCATTTTATCCTGATTGAATCAAGTCACTTGTTTCCCCTTGTTTTGTAATTTAAGATTAAAATTCTAAATTTTGATAGTTGTTGGCTTCAATTTGTTAGCATCCCCTATGCCATGCAAAATTGATTGATGTCATCTTTGTATGCTTTTCACGATTGAGAATAACTAATATTGATATCCAACATGGGAAATTTAATAAGAAAAGCATTACTCGAAATTTTTACGTTTAATCATCACCTCATTGACTACCAACATTCACAGTTCTCGACTGACTGATTGGATCAAGTAGTAGAGGGTCCGCCTTTTAGCTTCTGGCTCTCGGTAATAATAGCACAGAGCAATTATAACAATGATATGGTCGGTGACACGTTGTACTAAGGCAGTAGGGTGACTACATTGGGGCAAAGCCCCGCCTAGCATATTCCTGAGACTTGAGAACGTGCTTGGTTTGGGTGGATGGTTGATTTATTTTTAAAGCAATTTAAGAAGGCTCTGGCTTAAAAAGCGCTTTATAAGCACCTCCAATTACTATTATCATTATTTATTTTATTTCATGATGATTCCCTAGGGTTTTACAGAATTTTAAGATTGAAACACGAAGATTTTGTTTGGAGGTTGCAATTCATTAAACGATAGGCTAACTTCAACTAGCTTTGCGTAACTAACTTTTTAAATCTATCGAGGAACAGTAATAATTATTCCTATGTTACAGCGTTAAGAGATTTGAGTTCCTACTTGTTGCTGTCGGTAACAGTTTAGGCTTACGCTAACCATACCTATTTTCTTTTAAGGTCATGCGCAAACATTCAGATTTTTATCCGCCAAGATCTTCGTCAATCTACAACGACCCTCTTTTTACGATAGTACAAAAGAAATCTAGCGAGGTGATTGCTCTTGTGCTGGATACTTCTGGGAGTATGGGCAGTTTTGGAAGACTTCATGTGGTCCGTCAGGTAAATAACCAGATAACAACACCCGAAAGCGTAGGAAGCGTGGGTAGGGAAAAAACTTATCCCCTGAGAGGACTTTTCCGGTTGCATGTTTTCTTTCCGGTTGTGATGTAAACAGGGAAATTATTAACATAAAATTGAAAGAAGTGCTATAGTAATTTCATATTTGATAAAGTTTACTGAAAATTGGCCAAAATATCCCGAGATTGAATAATAATTTACCAAAATTAGAAATTTCCGAAAAGAAGGATATTTTCCGAAAATGAAGGAAATTTTCTAGAAATTGAAGAATCTTTTTAGAAAATTCAAGGAGATTTCCCGATAAAGCAGCAACTTTTGATGGAACCTTAATTTACCAGCGCAATTTTTCATCTCAGCAAGGTTTTTTTTTTACCACCCCTTGTGAGGTGGCCCTTCCTACGCCCCTGACAAGACCGATTCCCGAGCACCGATTATCTTGAATACGAAAGTCATTAAAATGTAACTTTTGTTGATCTTTTTTGGCAAATGATATTCTGTTCATTTGCTTTTTTCTCCCAATACTAGAATATTACTTGTTAATAGGGATTAACACCAGAATCAATTTTTTTGAATTTGAGTACATCTCTTCATTAAAAAAAAATATTTGAAAACAACCACTTTTAGAGGTGGTAGATAACACGGAAGTTGCAAGTTTGCATCAATTTAAAGGCATATAGCTTATGCTAGCAATTAATCTACATAATTTTATCATTAATCCGCTTAATTTAAATGATGATTCTCGTCCACTTTCCAACATTGAGAGGGATTTTGCGCATATCAAATTTGTTTCTACATTAAACATTAATTTCTCATTTTATGACCAATGCCATTCATACAGAATCAAAACTAACTTCCATATTCAACAACAATCACGTGACTGTCAAGACCTGCTTGACAGGTTTGATAGACAGAGAGACAGGTAAATAGACAGACCCCAGACAGGTGTAGATCGGGTGGAAAAATATTACATTAAGAATGGAGCTATTTTGCACCAAAATGAAAACCATTTTCATTACAGGCGTCATACAATCTAATCACTCGTATCTTACCCGATGGAGCTGAGATAGCAGTCGTTGAATTTAGCTCGACAGCAACAGTTCTTAGTTCACTTCTTAAAATCAACACGGCAACAAGGATTTCTCTTTTAGCCAGCCTGCCAGCTGATGCTAATGGTGCCACAAGTATTGGCGCAGGTCAGTTTTTCATTTTTGGGGTAATAAGACATGGCAATCGGACACATTGGATGGAAGTAGCTATGTGTCAGTGTAGCAGGACTCGAGAGCGTCCTTAGGCACAAGGGAATCAAATTCGGATGGGGTGTGTGACAGTGATTACATGGTCTCGAGTCCAATTTCGGATTCTATTCGAATCCGCTCTAAAGGAACTCTGATTCGGAAAAGGGCGTAAAGGACTCGGCGGTTTATGGGGTTAA
>JAIGNY010001965.1:1797500-1810000 GCA_020152595.1 Chiridota heheva
ATTATTATTATTATTATTATTATTATTATTATTATTATTATTATTATTATTATTATTATTATTATTATTATTATTATTATTATTATTATTATTATTATTATTATTATTATTATTATTATTATTATTATTATTATTACTATTATTTTATTATTATTATTATTATTATTATTATTGTTAGTATTATTATTATTATTATTATTATTATTATTATTATTATTATTATTATTATTATTATTATTATTAATTATTATTATTATTATTATTATTATTATTATTATTATTATTATTATTATTATTATTATTATTATTATTATTATTATTATTATTATTATTATTATTATTATTATTATTATTATTATTATTATTATTATTATTATTATTATTATTATTATTATTATTATTATTATTATTATTATTATTATTATTATTTTTATCATTATTATTGTTATTATTATTATATTATTATTATTTATTGTTTTATTATTATTATTATTATTATCATTATTATTATAATTATTGTTATTATTATTATTACTATTATTTTTGTTCTTATTATTATTCTTATTCTAATTATTATTACGATGATTATTACTATTATTATTGTTGTTATCGTGGATGGATGATGATGATGATGATGATGATGATAGTGATGATGGTGATGATAGTGATGATGGTGGTGATGGTGGTGGTGGTGGGGGTGGTGGTGGTGGTGGTGCTGATGCTGATGCTGATGGTGCTGATGATGATGATGATAATGATGATGATGATGATGTAGCCAACTTAAACGTCAATTTCTGTAACATTTGATTTAGTTATTATATGTTTATCTTCATTTCACACAAAGAAAATTGAAAACATTAAACCTATTTTTGACTTTTTTTCTTACTTTTCCCTAGGTGTGGATAAAGGGTACGAGTTATTGAAAGGCCAAAACAAAGCTGAGGGAGCAACAATGTTTGTTCTAACAGATGGAATACACAATAGAATTCCTTCTATTGCTTCGACGTTTTTTAAGGTTCATGTGTAAATGCTTTGTTGATATTAAGATGTACCTATTCATCAACTGATTAATATTAAGATGTAATACGATTTATAGGCAACGTCGTAAGTCACACATCTTTCAGCAACTCATCATGCATATACAAGTTATATAACAAAGGAAACAGAACCTAGCTAATCATTTTCGCACTATTTTTTTTCTTCTTCCAACGTTGTGATCATTAACATGTTGTTTTCATAGAGGTACGGTCGTACTCTAGCTATGCAAGATTTTGATCCCACCAAGCCCTTAACTTGGTCGAAATTGAGTGAACGTTAAAAAGAGCAAAATAAGACAATTTTCCTCATTTGAGGGTTTTGAGAAATATGATTTCTGTAAAATTGGGAGAGTTTGTTATGACATTTCATCTTCAAAGTTGGTGAAATCACTAGCTGCATTACACTTGGTCATACAATGAAGTCTTGTTATGTGTTTTGTAATTTAACTGACTAATAGAATATGAAAAGTACAACTGGATAACATTTCAATGAACATAAAATCAACAGGTTGAAGGAAGCCTAACAGTTCACACTGTTGCCATTGGAAATCAAGCAGATACTGAATTAGAGGAGTTATCATTAAGGACAAATGGCAAACAATTTCAGCATCCGGACAGTTCTGCAGCATTGTTTGGAATATTTTCAGAATTAGGTTTTGACCGTGGTAAGAATCTTCATGATTTAACGGAACTAAGTATATTTATGAATTGCTCTAGGGTGATTGAGTAGATAACAAAGTAGGGCTAGGTATTCCATGGGGTAGGTATTCCATGGGGTAGGTATTCCATGGGGTAGGTATTCGATTGGAGAGTGTTTATGTGATTAGAAGGTTTGCAAATGATAAAAAGTTGGATTTCATTTCTTGAGAAAGGTAATATAGTGGATCTAAATTGACTAAGTTGATTATGTAGGGTAGTGCGCACGCCTTGGCTTACAATTATATGGTGAGTAGGAGTTGGAGATGGGACTTAGAAAGGAGAATGCTATACGTTGTGAGAGAGGAGTTGGTTGGAGCTGGGAGATCAAATGGAAGATAGTTGCTGCATAAAAAGATTTACAAAAATAATTGAGTAAGAAGTGGAAAAGTAAGTTTTTTTTCTTTGTGTGTGTGTGGAAGGCATCGATATGTATTTGTTATGTGATGCCTATTTCATATATTCAACCTAATATTTCCTTTTATCTTTGCTCAAACTAGACAAAATTAATTAATAACTATTTTTGAATTTAAAGAGATAGGCTATCAAACGACGTTAATTTGTCGTAGCCCGCCTCTATATATTTACAAGTAGGAAATCAGCCTTACTTCGAATATGTTATTTCCATAATTTTTCGGTCTGAAATCATAATTGTATTGGAGCGTAGAATAGTCATTTTGCTAAAAATTGGTACTAAACTAAAGTTTAGATATTGATCTTCGAAATATGCACTGCCCCTAAATCTTTTCTCTGCTGCTACGGAAAGAATGATTTTATTTCTTGAAGATGATTTGATTCATATTCTGATATTATAAAAGTATTGTCGAAGGCCATAAGTAATTCGATCAAATACGCAAGGGAATATCGTCAAATTCACAGTAATAAAAACCTAACAACTTATTTTGTATCAGTTGTAATACATGATAGCAATTTATATGGTATGGCTTATAATGAAAATAAACTAAAGCTTTAAAGTGCCTAGCTTTCCTATTAATTATTTTATGTAATGATAAATAACAACCGATTTAAATTTGGAAGAAACAATGCTCGGTTAGGAAGACTTTTGAACCTAAAACGGACAATTATTATATTTTTATAGTTTAACACCCATGCCTTCTTTGGGTCAGTAATTGTTCATTTGTACATACCTTTCGACTGTATGGGTGACATGATTTCATTCGTAAAATCATGATTTCTTTTTCATATTACAGACCGCGTGGTTGAATTAGTGAGTAATCACTACAGCTTGGGGCCGACTGAAATATTAAAGAAAACGGTATATGTCGACTCATCGCTTTCTGGGAAACTCACATTTTTACTCGCTTTAGATGAAGTAGGTGATTTGGACTTAGCCATAATGGATCCAACATCAAACTTGTACAATTATTCATCGACTTCTTACGTAACCGTTGATGATTTTCGTCTGAAAATTATCAACGTTAACGTAATGGTGAGTTCTTGAATTTAGAGTTTTAATTATGGTTATTGTGTTTAAGCTATCCTAGTTACTGTATCTCACTTTGAGGATTCAACCCTTTAAAATGTACAATACAAAACGCAATGAGAGATGCCAGAGAGATTTCCGCCGCAGTTTTGGTAAAATTTGTACCGGCACTGCTTAGGTATTGACATTCGATGGAGTGGCGTCCTGTCCAGGGAAGGCCATGTGCTCCAAACTACTTTACGCCAAGAAAACCAGGGATAGGCACCGGTATTATAGGCCTGATAGCTCTAGTATGGGCGGTGTAAGAGAGCACGTAACGCTCTTTCAATTATCTTGCATATAACTTCAAAGTAATTCAAAATAACCCAAGACATCATATACTGTGAAGTAAGATATGATCACATATGACCTGAAGGTTACTTAAAAGTGTTTTACATGTAAGCAACATACAAAACTATCTTGCCCCTCAAAAGATTCAGCCAACGCGTCATGAACTTTGTTTTGTACATTCCAGGTAGGGAGCTGGACTTATATAATAACAAACACGGATTCAGATAATCATACAGTTAGTATCTTAGTTGAGTCGACGAGAGAGAACACTCCGAATAAACCTGTGTCTGTGCCGGTCAGCGGCACCACTAACTGGGCGCTAACTTCCATGGAACCTCCTCAGATACAAACCTTATATGCATCTTTAGGAAAGGGTGAGATAATCTTTTTTCACAAAAGAATATATGTTTATACCGTGTACTTAAAGAGAATGCATGAAAAGCTTAGCTATTAGCTAAACCATGTACCATCAGAATGGTAACTCTTTTGAAAGTAGATGGCCAGTTGCTAGATATTCTCTGTGATTTTTAAATTAAATCAGCATTTCTATCTGTTAAGCATTTTGAACAATCTTAAATCGGAATATTGCACACGCCAAAAGTCTTTGTCCCGTGCATAAACACTCTGCTCCAAATCACATGATCTACCCTTTTCTGTTCCCCAGGGCTCAGTTGTAGGTCCGGTTGCATTTACTTGCTATGCAAGTACTCTGGCAGATGTTATTTCACATGCTAATGATCACGTGAATATCATTGGTTATGCAGATGATCACTCTTTTTATTCTAGCTTTGATTCTGGTAATGTAGCTCAAGAATTAGATTCTGTTAATGGTATGCAACAAGTCTTATCCAAACTAAAACACTGGATGCAGCTGAATAAGCTCAAAATGAATGACAAAAAAAAAACTGGGGCCATTTTCTTTAGTTCACTTTATCACTTAGGCGTAGAATTACGACAGACTCGATTCAAGTCGGTACTGATTCTATAAAACCATCCAGCTGCATTAAATTACTAGGTGTTTCACTTGATACTAACTTGAATATGCAACTACATATCAAGGAAAAGTGCCTTGTAGCCAGTCGCAACTTAAATATGATTCGTCGAATCAGGAAACACTTGACCACTGAAAGTTGTAGGCTACTGGTTCAAAGCTTAGTCATTTCACACCTCGACTATTGCAATGCTGTGTTTGCTGGGCTGCCCACTTCTAGTGTATTACCAATGCAATCAATTCAGAACCAGGCAGCTAAAGTTGTTTTGCAAAAACGCAAATTCGATAGTGCTTCAAGCTGCCTTAAAGAACTGCATTGGCTTCCTATTGTTAAACGTATCCAATTTAAAGTTCTGTGTCTTGTTTTTAAATGTATTCATAATCAGGCACCAGCCTACCTCAAACAGCTAATTCAGTTCCGTAAATCCACATATAATACACGCAGCTCATGTAATCCATGTATACGTACAGGTCGAACAGGTTTACGCTCTTCTTCTAACACCATGGGCATTCTCCTCGACATTCCTCTCACAAAACGCAGAACATTTAAAGACAGGTCGTTTGCTGTAGCTGCCCCTGTCACATGGAATAGTTTGCCATCTTCTCTTCGTTGCATCAATAACTACGATAATTTCAAACGGGAACTAAAAATTGTTTTGTTCACCAAGGCTTTTTTTATAATTGTTTGTGTTTATCCTTATCCTATGAACTTTATTAACTTTATAAACAGTTTTATTTATTTTCTGTACAGCACCGCTGAATGTGCATTGTATAAATATTGAGCGCTATATAAATATATAAATATAAACATAATCCTCCTCTTTCTCTACCCCGTACTCATACTATGTTCGGTTCTCGTGCATTTTGTTCCATCGGTCCCAAACTATGGAATGACCTGCCTGATTCAGTAAAGTCTAATTCATCATTTATCTCATTCAAACGTAACCTAAAAAATCACCTTTTCAAGCTGGCCTTTAATTAATTTTTTAATGTTATTCTTCTTTGGTTCTTTTGGCAGTTTCTCAGTGTGTTTTATTATTTTGCATCTTGATTGGAAAGCGCGATAGAATATCTTTTTAGTAATGGCGCTGTATAAGTACTTTATTATTATTATTACAGCATTAATATGTTAATAATGTCCACTTTTTAGGATATTCGCCCGTGTTGGATGCGAAAGTTGAAGCGACGATAACAACAGAAAGTGGACAGCTAAGTGCATTTAACCTTTATGACGATGGAGTTGGTGGCGACGTGCGTGCCAATGACGGAATATACACGGGGTTCATTACCAAATTTTCAGGCGAAGAAAGATATGTTGCAACAGTACGTGGGCAAATTCTTATGTAATTTCCACCTACACTCTTAGAAAAAAAGTTCTAGAGACGAGAAGGTTGAACCATTTTTGTTTTAAGTAACTCTTAGAAACAGCCCTTGAAGAAACCGAGAAAGTTCCAAATACGTGACAAGCTAGAACCTTTTTTCTTAAAGTACTCATAACGAAATTTTGATCAGTTTTAAATGCTTTCATTACATATATTATGCAAGGGTTGGGTTAATCTTACCCCTGTTTGAACCTTTCGACTGTACACTTATCACTTCCCGTCTTATAAAACAATCTGTTGCATTTCAAAATTTTATATACTTATTGAACATCAAATACCATTGTTAAAGCCTTTGAATTTATCATAAGTTTGGCAACTTAACGTTTAAATGTATGGCATATTTTATATCACTCCAATGATTTATCTAAATAAGTTTGTCAATTAACTGACTTAAGTTGTTGTTCTGGGGTGAAAACCTGAATAATTTAGAAAATCAAGATTTCCAATAAGTCACATTAAAACGAAAGAAGAAAATACAAACAATGTCAACGTAATAAATATGACACCCATAGTTTGCGGAACCAACAAAACAAAAAAAAAAAAAACAGTCTGCGTCGGAATCGGCGGCTCACTTTATTCTGATCCACGATTGTTTCGATAGCAGTAGATTTCCGTAGACTTTATATCCAAACACTGAAGAAAGAAGTATGGGCTACATGACTGACCAAAGTTTAGAGTAGCTTTCTGGAAAAGAATGGCAACGGCAACTTGCTGGGTCAGTTAATCAGTGGTTGAAGTAAATGAAAATAATGTTCTAAAGCAAGCTAATATACCATGAATCGTTTAAGATACTTCGTACATTACAACATTATATTTCCCCAGTAGTTTAACATAGTATTTTATAATTGTGAAGTGTCAAACAAATTTGTTTAATATTGGTAGTGTTTTGACAATTGTAGTTTTTGAAAATGTTCCAGTTGATGTATATTCAAAGTTTTCTGTTACCTCTATTAATTTTCCATGTTCTAACGGTCTAGCCCTAATTTATTCTAAGGTTCGGACTGGAGGAAACGCTCGCCTAGCATTGGACGGTCGACTTGGGTTTAGTCCTGCCGCAATAAATCCCGAAAAGTTGAACGGCGTGCTGGAACCAGAACATGTGTTCGAAGATGCAGGAGATATCGTACGAGTGTTTGACGGAATATCATTTAGATGCATAAACACGCTATCTAACAACAACTGTGACTTAAGTAAGTTTGTTCATGTCTTAAAGGTCTATAGGCGTATATAACTGAATAGCATCTAAAAAAGAGTTTAACATTTGGAGAGTTTTTAGATTTCGAAAATAGTCTATCAGCTTACACAAATTTGCCTGTACACGTGCATTGAACTTTATTGTAATAGCGTTTATAAATCATCGTGTGCAATCGACCGTTCAATCAAAAATATGGGTATTCTGCTTCTTCTATTAGTGCAACCAACTGCACAGCAAGATTCCGGCACAATTATCTTTCAAAAAGTATCTTACATAACAACATGCAAGTGTTTGTAAGTCTAAATAAGTGTACAGCAGACGATCGTTCTCGCCCGACAAAATGGCGATGTAAACAAAGTTACGTGACCTCATGACGTCAGCTGAAGCACCCTTATTAAAGAACATTTGAAATTAGTGCACTGCCATGAAATTAATACTACATTCCAAAAGAGTAAGGAACTATTTTATGGTTTAGCGCAGAAGCATTCTGGATCTTCAGGCTGCTCCTGTGTCCGTGAAGTAACAACAGCTTTGTATTCAATATGTGTTTACAAATATATAGCGCAAAAACAATATATATATTTTTATATAGGTAACAAGGATGTATATGGTCCATTCAAAATAACAGACCTTAAAGCAGAGTTAAACCAGGAAGAGGCAACGGTGACTATCACGTTTTCAGCTCCAGGTGATGATTTAATGGATGGCAGAGGTACGTTTCAAATTTGTTTTACACACGGCATTATTATAACGTTTTAATTACGTTATCAAAACGTTTTGATAACGTTGTGTGTTAGCGAGGTATTGCTCATCAACTATACCACTATGGCTTTATCTACAGTAGACAGCAAACAACCAAAAATACTGTTGTAGATAGGTATAATGTAAAGCAACAACATTCGCTTTGTTTAAATACCTTTTCTATACAGGATCCAGTAAAGGTCCTACAATCCTTTAATGCAATACCTATCGTATGCCAAGACAGCAATGAGACTGCATATACATACCTCTAAGCATAGAATTCTTTTAAGGTTATCTTTTCCGCCTCCCGGCCTTTTGGGCTCTACCCTAGCCTAATAAGTATCAAGCAGACAACACATAATTACAGAAAAATTCGCTGAGCGCCATTACTCCTCAATCTTTACATAATTTAGTCAAAATGGCATTAGATACCTAAGATCACATACAAGAATTGCGTTGACCAGGATAGGCTAAGTTTTTCCAAAGTGCAATGATGGACCACATGTATGAAATGTTTTGTGATAAAAACCAAATAATCTTACCATTGCGTTTCTGTTAATGCTAAAACATTACCAAATTTTATCCAGTATTGATCAATTTTGTTATTAATGTATATTTTTTCTTATTTGACCAATTTCCTCCATAATTACTTGTTTTGCTCATATTTAATTTGTATATGTATTTATTTATTTATTCATTCAATGAGATGTAGACCACCGGCCCATTACAGCAATAACAAAAAATTATACATACAGTAAGGTTCTAAGTTATAAATAAAAATTTGAATGAATAGTATATATATATATATATATATATATATATATATATATATATATATATATATATATATATATATATATATATATATATATATATATATATATATATATATATATATATATATATATATATATATATATATATATATATATATATATATATATATATATATATATATATATATATATATATATATATATATATATATATATATATATATATATATATATATATATATATATATATATATATATATATATATATATATATATATATATATATATATATATATATATATATATATATATATATATATATATATATATATATATATATATATATATATATATATATATATATATATATATATATATATATATATATATATATATATATATATATATATATATATATATATATATATATACATAAGGACTTCATGAAAATGTTACCCCTTCAATCAACTCTTTGTGTCTAGTCGATGCATAAAATAGAAAATAAGCACTGTAGTAAATGTCTTTTGTACATTGCATATGTAAAACAAAATTATCATATAAGGGCTTCAAAACAAGGTTTGGCAAAAACCTATTTCTCAAATCAAAATATCTTGTACATTTAGACAAAAAATGGAATTCATCTCCAACTTCACCATTATAGCATAAACAACACAAGCAATTTTCTCTGTAATTGCAAATATTTAAGACATATGGTTCGATAGTAAAAGTGCATTTAAACTTGACATACGTATCTAGCTTATACTGTAAGTGCGAATTTTGCTATCCCAGTTTTGGATGTCTATAACTAAAACCCTCTGAGTAAACATATTTGAAAAAATAGGCTCGTTCGTGGCAGAGCCATACATAACCAAAACCATAACTAACTAATATATTCTTAATCTCTGTTTCCCACGTGTGCTTACCGCGTTTATCCAATTCAAACAACATGTCATAACACTTTTAGTGTACCTAAACCTTGGAAGGCGAATAAACTTAAGCCAGAATTTGATGCATCTTTAGATGGTATGTGTGAAAATAGTGTGACGAGCACAGTCTCACAGAACAGCAGAACCTGGTACACTTCTATTGACACCAAAAAGCTTTTAAAGAAATGCATCTGAATATTTTCAAGGTTATTGTACACCTTATGATCCCAGATTGCTGTACCATAATACAAAATCGGCAAAAACATTGCACTAAAAACTTTAAAGTAGATTGAAAATGGAACTTCCCCGATACTCCGTAGAGATGATTGAACAAATGATGAAGTTTTTTCTCCTTGGATTGATAAGATACTGACAGCTTTACTCCGCACATGTCTAGAAGATAGTTGTAAACCCATATACTTGTAACAACATACACACTTAAGTCTCCGATTTTTGAAATACCACCTCTCACTTCTACTTAGTTTACCACGGTGACCATTTTTAAACACCATAACTTTAGTTTGACTAATATTAACAACATCTTATGCTAAATCGCAAAATGACTCATAGAGTATTAATATGCCTTTGTAAACCTCGAACATTGTCAGAAATAAGAACAACATTACCAGCGTACAGTAAAATTGATACATTATCATCATGTGGCAAAAGTTGAACACCATCATTATTTTCTTTTATTATGTCAGCCAAAATATCAATGTATAGCGTAAATAAAAGTTGGGATTAGGACGCAGCCTTGGGTGTACCCTTTGTTACAGTTAAAATAATCTGATACATTTGTGCCACTGCTAACACAGTCCTCAAAATGTACATCGCCAGAATTGAATGAAATGATCATCCCTTTACACCTAGGTTGGCAGGCAAGTCTACAAAAGAGTGAGTTTCTATTTAAAGAGTCAAAGGCTTTACTTAAATAAAAAATAAAATAATAACATGCACGACACTTCTTGCTTAAATCTTTTGTATGATGCTATGTAAAATAAATATGTTGTCAACAGTGCTGTAACCAACACGAAAACCCACGTAATCCTCGCACACTTTATTGGACAAATCTATCCATAGTTTAGGTCTGCTATTCAGAATTGAATCGAAAACTTTACTAAGACAGCTCAGCAGAAAAATACCTCTGTAACTATTGACGTCACTTTTGTTCCCATTTTCATGTAAAAGAACCAAAACACCCTTTGCTCAATCCGAAGGGAAAGAGCCATCAAAGTACATTTGATTGAAAATTAAGTACAGTGGCTCTTTAATGACGTGCGAAGAATATTTAAGAAATGCTGTTATCTACCTACTGTGGTGTAGCGGTTATCATACCTGTCTACAGACCACGAGGCCCCGGGTTCAATCCTGGGGAGGGTAGACACGCCAGTGCACCACAACTGGTTATCAAAGGCCGTGGACATTGACTTGGTTGTCGAGGTTATGTCTGTCCGTACGTCGTACCTACATGTGTTCTCGTCCGGGTCGTATTAAGCGTTTCGTGATAGCATTTGTACTATCATAACCGAATACGCAGGCGACGACCCCGTCATTGTAATTGTGTGTGTTCAACTCTCTCTCTCTCTCACACCGTCAACACCAGGTGCTTTATTGGTCTTAAGATCACTAATGCTTTCACTGATTTCATTCATTGATTATATAATGCTCATCACCTTCAACCTGATAGGGATCAGACCAAAACAACTCAGGATTATAATCAATACAAACTGTACTGCTATCATGTAGCAAATTACGAAAATGATTCAAGAAATTGGTTAATGATGGTTTACATGTCTTACTTGTTTTTCTAATACCAGCATATTTGTTTAAAGTAAACCGAAAATCTTTAGAATTATTAACTGAAGAAACCAGATCAGAAATGCAATTATTTTAATAACTCTACTTTTTGTCTCTGCAAAGCCTTTTAAAATAATTTCTACTTTCCAAATACACACGCAAAGAGTCAGATGATCTGTCACGTCTATAGTTTCTTATTTTGTGCCATTTCTCTATTTTTGCACCTATACAATCTTCGTCAAACCACCGGGGTTGCACTTTCTTGCTAAAACTTAAACCACCGGGATTGCACTTTCTTCTTAAACTTACATGTGAAACTTTTTAAACAATCTAACAAAACATCAATGTTCACATTATAGGACGATATCACCCTCTTTACTTGACCCCCAATATCCATAGCACTTAAATATAATGAATCATTTTAAATTTGATTTATATATTTAATAATGTTTTTATGTATAATTCTATTTCACAAAGCTTCCTTTTATACAATCCGCGTTCACAACAATGTAAAGGATCTCTTGAACAATTTCACTTCGGGTCAACTCTTGGAGACTTTGCCACAAATCTACTCAAATGGCACCTTACCTTTAAGTAGCGTCAGCAAGCCTTACATTTCGGAACCTCTGGAGACAATTAGACCTAAGGAAGCGAGGAAAAAGGAAATTATAACCGTTCTTCTCCCTGTGGTTGGTAAGTCGTCTTACAATCATTGGATCTGACATATTTATAGTAAATTTCGGAACTTGCAGTAAGTAATTTGTCCTTTCACTAAATCGAGTCCAGCTCAACTTATGAAATAGGACAAATATCTTTCCTTTTCGTACAAACTTACTTTGTTACAGGCCAACTTTGGGTTAACTTTTATTGTACCAAATTTTGATTAGCTTCAACATGTTCTTAAAATTTAGAGCTGGTGAAAATGAATGTAAATTTCTAATAAAAATCTGTTAAAATTGGATGAAATATTTGAGGGTGCGTGTGCTAAGACCTTACGACTTGATTGGAACACGATTATATTTATATTTATAACAACAATTGGACGAATTGTAACGGTTGTCCGGTAATGCCGGTCAAATGTCTGTTACTAGACTATCCAAAACATACTAATGCTGACACGTACCAGCATTGTCAACGATGTTCAATTTTATCAAATGATTTAAGTAAAAATATGTCAAAATATGC